>JBCJKH010059981.1:1332-36299 GCA_039877255.1 Loriculus beryllinus | reverse complement strand
CTAAATGCTTTCGATGTGTGCCTTGCTAATTCCTTGAGATTTGTTTCCAGGATTTAATGCTAAGAATTAATATTGTAAAGCTGCTTCTCCCTCAAAATTCATTCTAATATTGAATGTTCTCAGTGTGCCTAAATGCTGTTGTGCACAGATTCTTCTGTTTGGTTATTTTGCTACTAGAAAGGTCACACTGCCTGTCATACTTATCTTACTAGCCCCATTAAGCATAATCATGCAAATGGGAGTTGACAGACAGCAGTATGAAAAGGGTAGAAGTGGCAAAGATAGAAATCTGGCTTGTCACAGGTTGCTGCTGCTAGCTGTGGCTTCATGGGCATTAAATGACAGAAATATGTAAATTATATAGGTTATACTGATACTGCCCTTCAGTAAGGCCAGTCTAATCCATTATCTTGCCTCTATATTGTAAGTTGAAGAGAGAATAACGAAGTGTAGTCTGCAAAAAGCATATATATTGTTTCATTCAAAGAAAAATTGGGTTTGAAACTTTTAAAAATACAGTTTAAAAAAGGCTGCTTTGCACATCAGAAGCATTACTTGAATTGGACAGAACAGTTGTAGATACTTAGGTGAAAAAATATCCAAGATTATAATAAGATTATTTTTTCTGCTCCTTTCAGCATTATCAAAGTACAAAGCAGTCAAATTTCTTCCAGATGCTTTTCCCCTCCTCCCCCGATTCCTTCTTAGGGCAGCTGATGCTGTCCATGTATTTCAGGAACTTCTTTAGATCAAGGAGATACCTAGATTTTAAAAAGAAATAAATGTCATTGAGGAGATAAAGTTCGTGTAGTTCAATGTAATGTTGCCAATTCTGTGCATTTGACAGTGTCAGGAAAAGATAATTAAGGATATGGCTTCAATATTTCAACAATGGCAAGTATGTGTTTTGAATATTTATACTGTTCTAGGAAGTTTCGGAAACAGTTGGTCATAAATAAACATGAGCACGTTGGTGCTACGAAATTGGAAGACAATTAATTAAATTTGTCATGCATAGTAGCAGTTGAGGCTGGAGTTAGTCTGCATCAATCTTCCTACTACTCCCCGTTTAATGGTATTTTTTTTGTGTGTGAATTAGGATAAACAGATATGATGATAATTATCCAGCATGAAAATTCTTTTCTCAAGTTAGGACTCCTGAAAACTTAACTGTAAAATGCTTCTTTGGAAGGAGCCAGGTTATTCAGTAATAGTGCTGAAGTGAAGAAAAATAAATGGCTGTTCCAGTTTGGGACTGAATTATCTTCTGTATTGAGAAGGTCACAACTTGGAAGACTGAAGTGGGAACATTTTATTGGCAAGGGTGTAGGGGAGAATTCTGTGGTTTTTATCTGGCCTGTACTGTTTGTGTGATTTTGCTTGGTGGTTTGAGGTTTTTCTGGGGAGTTCAACAATCAGCTTTTGATAGTTGCACTTCTGTATGTGTTACGGATGACTGAATCCTGCAGATGTCGTGTGCAACAATAACTACTAATGAAAACCTGAAGCTCTGTAAAGATTAGTTTGTTGTGAAACAGTCTTCTTGTTGGTTCAGCACTACTGAACTTAAGACCTACAAGCAGGTTTTTTTAAGATTGCTGCAGTTTTTCTGTGTTGTAGTGCCCTGACTTTTTGAGGAGGTTGGAGAGAAATGACTAGTTTCAAAGTAAAATTAGGATAGATTGAGTCAATTGTCGTAACACATTTCAGATGGTCAAAAGCTGTTTATTTTCTGAGAAAATGATCACTCCTGCAACTAAAAACATTTAAATTTTGCCTTACAATGCCATTTGTGTTAATCCTTCTGCTGTCTTTTCTGTTTGTTTTCCCTCAGTTTCTCAGGCAAGACCACCTCCAAACCAGAAAAAAGGTGAGTCAATTTTAGTTAAATGATCCTTTTCATTTTCATGTGAATTGTACTCACTCTATCTCTTGCTTGGAACCACAAGCCACAACATAAAGAAGCTGTAGGATGCAGACAGCATTCTGTTTCTCTAAATATGGGTCTTACCCACATTTATAGACTCCTGATAGAGGTCAGCAAATTTTTTGGTTGATGGAAACTTTAAAGTTTGAAAATATTTAGTACAATTTTTCATTATTATTTTTCCGTGATTTTGATCTGTTAAGCAGGTGGATTTTTTTTATGTAAAGTTCCTTTGATGAAAAAAACCCCACCAAAACCAAGAGAGAGGGGCGCAGGATGAGATACCAGCCATCAAAACCACAAAAAAAAATCAAAACCCCAAAACACACACATAAAAACAATGAAAAAGCCCTACACCAAAACCAGCCAAATGTAACTCTGTTATGTCTACAGGATCGCGAACTCCTATAATCATTATTCCAGCAGCCACGACCTCTTTAATAACGATGCTTAATGCCAAGGACCTTCTGCAAGATCTGAAGTAAGTAGCTGATTAGAATATACTTTATAAAAGCTGTTTGCAGATATAAAGGTATACTAGTACCAAATTAGTAATTAAGAAGGAGGGAGTATCTGTATCTGCTGTCTCCTGACAACCTAGTAAAGGATAAAAGTAATTAAAGCCTCTTGAAGAGTAGGAAAAAAGCAAAAACTTATTTTCAGAGGTTTCACACAGTTGTGACCTATGACCTGAGTGGGCAGATTGAGAAGAAAGTCTTACAGTACCATTTCTAACGTCCATAGTGCTTTTCTGTTATGTGATATTTATGCACACACCATTCATCAAACCCTTAAAATGGAAGAAGACTTAAAGAAGTTGAGCAAGGACAGTCTGCTGTGGAGCTCAGAAAAGATTTTGGGAAATGACCACAGTTTATATAAAGACAGCCAGGGGCTGGCCTCTGTTTTAGATAAATGTCAGTATCAGCTGTGCAGGTCAGCTGGCTGTGTAAATAAAGGATTTTTTTAAGCTTGCATACAACAAAAATAAGAATAAAGCATTGCCATCAAGTATTTATGTAAATTCATTCAGGGAAAAATTAACAAGTTACTGAAATTTGTTTGTTGCATCACATACGTGTTTGTAAGATTAACTTCATTGTGGCTGAATGCCATCAACGTTGCAAATTAGTTCATGGTAAGACAGAATTCACTCTTATGGTAAAAACAAACAAGAGCACCCACCACACTGCCCAAAAAATATATTTCTGCTTCTCCAGCAGATGATGGTATTTAGAGTTGCCTCTCAGTTATTGCCAGTTAATATTCCTGAAACAGGACTCGTTTTCACAGAGAAATGAACTTTGCAAACTGTATACAATGGTATGTTAAGAAAATTGAGAGCTCTTTATTTCACCTTCAGCATTTTGCTTATCCTTTATGAGACCATACATGGCTTTCCCTCCCTGAGGCTCCTTAAAAAGTGGTGCTACAGCTTTCACTGAGTTGCCCTAGAATTCTTTAAAACTGTGCTGTGAGATACCACAGTCTTCTGAGCTCCAGCTATTTCTAATTCCTAGACTGCTGGTGCATCATCGAAGAATTCAGTAAGCGTACTGGGCTCTTGGTGCCTCTTCTGAAATATTTAATGGAAGAGAAGGCTGATTCTTAACATTATAGTTTAATGTGCAAGCAGTTACTGGACTGATGTAATTGTATTGATGGAAGGCAGATGCAGGGGCTGTGAGAATGAAGACCTTAGGCCCACTGTAGGAGAGGATCTGGTTCACTACCATCTTAAGAACCTGAACATGCACAAGTCCCTGGGACCCAAGGAAATCCATCCATCTGTCCTGAAGGAGCTGGCAAATGAAGGTGCTAAGTCACTGTCCTTCATATATGAAAAATCATGGCAGTACAGTGAAGTTCCTGACGACTGGAAAAAGTGAAATATAACTCCTCCCCAGGAGGAGTCTGATAGAGTGCAAAGAACATGATCCAGACAAGAATGAAGTTTAAGGGCTCAGAGGTGGACACTGGTGTAGTTAACAAGTACAAAAGACACAGTGAAAAGGTATGTTAATGAATGAGAAGTGCAACAGCAGAAGAGCAAAATGTTAATTTAGCCATGGCAGTTCTAGCATTCTTCTAGTAAATATGCCACCTGGCCTGTAGGTTTTGGGGGCATTGGTTGTGTTTGGTTAGGGTTTTTTTTTTCATTCAGATTTATTGAGGTACTTTGTAGGAATGGCTACAGGGTTTGTTTTTACTGTTCAGATATGCAGAGTATGGAACTAGTATTGATATAGAGTGTCACTGATAGATATGTGATGATTTTCCAAGGAAAGAAGTCTTGTCTAATTTCTGCTTCTAAGTCTGCCTTTAACCCATTCCCCACTCTAATCTAAATTTGACGGAAAAGTAGAGATTTGGAAGACGCATGCCATTGCTGCAGGTTTTTGCATAAGGAAATATTGTTCACATAGAAAAGACACAACCAAATTAATATTCCCTGCCTTACCCGGGCTGAGGAAGATGCAGGTAAGTTTGAATTTCCTGTATTTCTAGAGGTACTCAGATTGCTTTTATTAGCCATCAGAGAAGATCAGTGATACAGCAGAAGGAAAAGGGATTTTTGGAGCTGGAAGAGTATGGGCCATTGCGGTGGAGACTGCAAAGAAATGTAGAACCCTGGGAGAATGAGGGTCCCCAGGATTGCATGGAAGCTTTGATACATGTGACATGGGCTGTTTACAGGCCAACCTGTTCTCCCATGCCTGATACCCAGGGCAGCACAGTTCTGTGAAGTGTGTGATATAAAGAACACTTGGGTTTCATAAATAAAACCAACTTTTGTTATTGCCTCCATTTAAATGTCTTTGGTTGGTTGATTGGTTTTTTTTTTTCTAAATAAAATAAGGAACCAAGTTAGCTAAAATTATAATGAGAGATCAAGCTGTATAAAGTGAAAGCTTAGAGTAATAGCTGGTAATTCCTGTCTGTCAGTATAGTTTTTTTGTCTAGGATGCTGGGTTTTCTTTTTTTATAAGTAACTGTACTGCAACACATTGTCACTTTGCATATCAGTGGCTGAAATTTTATTATTATTATATATATAAATAATAATTTTATTATTGTAAAATAGACAGGATGGTCTTCAACCAGTATTATGGCATTAAATTCAATTGTCAAGGACTAAAAGAAGCCTATTAATTATACCAACGATTTTAGTAACCCTTTTCCTAGCTTTGTAGTATGGTGGGGTTGTTTTCCTTGCGAAGTTTATCTGTCATATGTATGATGCTTGGCATCTTTAATTCATCACTAATGTTGTGCTTTCTTTTGAAGTAGAAAATACGGAACACAGAAAAGCTATCATGAATAGAATGAAATATATATATGTATATATAATGAGAAAGTGGAAGCATGTTTCTGGTTTAAGATACTTTTTTTTTAGATAGCAAATTTATTTGTTGGATATATTTGTTGCAACTTAGATTTTGTAAGAGGACATTTGTATATATAATTGTAACATGTACACTTAACATGCTATATAATATGCAAATATTCTTGATAGCCATTTTTTGAAAGGCTATTTTTCTAGGGAGCAAAGTACAAGATAAAAATTGAGATTTTTCTAAAATATTAAAAAGATATAATTTCTTTTAAAATCAGAACTGCAATAACTTGTAGTGTATTGTGAATCCTCTTAAAAATATTTCATATAATACACTTTATTCTTTTATCACTATCTGAATGCAACAGTAGATATCCTAATTACTGTGTGAAATTTGGCTTTCCAGATGAAGTATTTAAGCATATATGTTAGGCTTATCAGGCAAGACTTCTCCTTTCCATGGAACAAAAGTGAGGAAGGGGTTATATCAGGCAGATGTAAATGATTAGATGATGATTATGTATTTTTATTATGATGGTGTTTTCAGTCATGATGTGCTTCACCATATGTGGCCAGGCAACTCACTGAGATTTACGCGGCTTTGATATTGAGCAAACTATCTGATAGATTCAGGGATGCTGTATTACAGAAAGAAGCTTTGTTCTCTTGCAAAAACAGGTGTATGAAGCTTTCGATACTGTAATGTAACAAAAATATTGAGAGGGTTGTAAAAATAAGTCATATTTCTAAACACAATTCTATGCGTATTACAGTGATCTCTGTTACTTTCTAGCATTGCAGTTGCCTTATTCTCTTTTCCTGCTTTTTTCACTATGCCTGAGTTAGGGGTTAGAAAGTGCTGACCTGACTTCAGTAAAAGTGTTTCAAAGTTATTGCTAGCAATTGGTGTGCATTTAGAGCTTAGGCATGAGTAACTCGGACAGTTCAGCGCTTAGTATCTTACTAGTTATCTCCCGTAATTTGATTTTAGTCAGTCGCTTGCCTGTTACCTTAGGAAAGGGACCTGCTGTCTTTATAAAGTGAGAGAGTGCACCAGGTTTTATGTGGATAATGATTTTTTCAATTAACAGCAAGAGAATTGAGTGCTATTAGTTTCCTAGTTGGAGTATAAAAATGGATTCTAAGTAGTTACGGAATTATTCTTTTTTTTTTTTTTTTTTACTAGGAAATAGTAATATGAGAAGTCATTAAAAAAGTAAGCTCTCGCACAGCTGGGTTTCAGAACACATTAGTGATTTGGGTGATTAAAAAGGTGTCAAGTACAATTGTGTAGTGAAGCCATCCAATATAGCATTGTGGCAAATAATTCCCAAGAGAAGATGAGGTTTTTGATGTTTTCTTTAATACTCAGATTTTTTAAGCTTGACTTTTATGCTTAGGTAGTGATGGAGCAAGCCATGATTATATTTGTAATCATACAGTAATTTTATTGATTCTCAATTTCTGAGCACATGGCTTTTATTATGCTTACTGAATCGATGGTTCCCAGAAATGCAAGCATATAATACATAAATTTTCTTTAAACTGTCATTTATTTGTGTACTCTGTATGTGTGCCTGTATATAAACGTTTCTTTCAGTGCCTTCTTTATGACAGTCATCTTCTCTCCTGTTCCAGGTGAATCTGCTTTTTTTTTTTTTTTTTTTTTTTCAGAAAATTCAGGTATTTCATGTTCTGTCCTTAAATGTGTTCAGAACCATTTAGATTTTTACAGTAAATTAAACTGAAACTGTTGTCTAGAAGGTACATAGCTGAGGCACAACTGAATGGTGCCTTAATGGCTGTAACACACTTTCTAGCTGAAATGGAAAGAAACTCTGAATCAACTACTGTTGAAATGAATTTGTAAACATAGAAATATTTAAGGGTAGAAGTAGACTTAAGAATGCCTGTTTCAGCCAAATTTGAGGAGTCTCATGTAAAGTGGTGAAATTGTTAGGCTCTGTAGAATAGCAACATTGCTTCTTTCTGTGTAGCATGGCAGGCATGGCTAGGTTTCCTGTTTCCATTTAAAATGTGTTTGCTTCCTTACATTTACAGATTAAATTTAAAATGTGACCTTTTAGGCTGTTGTTCATTCAGATGAATATTCAGTTATCACAGTAATGTATGTACGGCTGTTTGGTCTTTATTTACATATTCTGTAAGAGTTTGTTCTCATTTAGTGCATGGGACAGGTAATAAAGAACATGGTTCTTCTTTAGCTCTCTGCCATTTTAGATGGTCTTGGCTTTTCATATAGACCTTGCCACTTGGGTAGCAGGTGGTTAGGAGAAATTTAGAGTGTTTGTAACTTTCAAAGTTACGGAAAAGAAAAAAATAAAATCCATTTTCCAGCCCCAATTCCCTAGTTGTGATTGCTGAGGAGAGACTTATGAATGGTTTCCTTAAAAGCTCAAGACCACCAAGCAAATCCTTAAGTTACAAAATACAGATTCATATCAGTTGTTATTGGCAAAGCAAAGCCTGCAACATGCTGTCAGGGCAGGCCATTATGCATGTTCATGATTAAAGTTGCACCTCGCTTTTGAGTTTTTAAATTAGCAACTTGACTAGACATACTTAATTCTGATGCCGTGTTTGGTAGCTTCTACCAAAGTAGAGCTGTTTTCTGATTACTTCAAGTACTGGTGAAGTGACTTGGCTTTAAAAAGTATTTTTTTAACGTTTTCTTAAATAATATTCTAGGTGGTCAAAGTGTACTTTCCTCAGTGTATCCTGTACAAGCCTTTTTGTCTGTATTTTCGGATAGAATGGTGGTGTTATACATGTACTACACAGATAAGCATAATTTCAGTGATAGCTTATCCTCTAGCATTCGTAGTGCTTTATCTGTATTTACAGTGCTAGCCAACTTTAATGTGCAATTTATAGTCATTTGCAGGTTGTTTGTTGGTTTTGTTTTGTTTGTATTTTCCAGTGCAGCTGTACGCATTTGGACTCCTGCCTCAGATTGGTTGTGACTTTCTGTTTTTGAAAGACTGTTAAATCATGAAGACTGTAAGGGGTCTTCATTTGTTTATTTTCATTAGGAAAGGAAAATAGTTTTGCTTGAAAATTTATCAACAGTTTCCGAGTGCTGCCTTAAAATATGTTTGCTTGGGGTTTTCCTCAAGAAATGCTAGCAAAAACATTTTCAATTTCTCTGAATAATGCACATTTTTTTCATACTTAATTTTTCATTCATCTCTTTTTCCATCGATAGGAAGTGTGGTCTGCCTGTTCAAGCACATTCAAATTGGTTTTTAGTATTCAAATAGGTTACAGAAATAGGCAGAAGAGAATAAATAGAAATGGTGCAAACAACTTAACTGAAAAATGTAGTAAACTTTTAAGAAGCACCATCTGTACAATAATGAAGAGAAATCTTTCCAATTATGTAGAGTATTGTGCTTTTAAAATGTAGCAGCAATGCTGGTGACTTTTGCAGTTAAGTGAAACATAGTGTTTCTTTGTATCAGCAGTTTTGGAAATTAAATGTCAGTGACAAACAGTGTTAGTAGTGCAGCTGGGTGGTTCTGAATAGAGTATTAAGAGAACATGGGTCTGAGTCCTGATCTTCTTCTAGTCTAGTAGGTGATACTGGTCGCATTGCTTTATCTTCTTATCTATCTGTGACATCGTTTTAGGTCTATACAATGCATGATTTTGTTATTTTTCCTTTTGATAAAATCCACAGAGATTCATCAGTAAAAAGGTTTACGCTACTCTCACATTTATGGTGCCAATTTTGAGAACTGTTCTGTGTATTTTATTTTACTATTGCAATAAAGAAGTGACTCTTGAAATGGAATTGCATTTGTTTTTTAAGTTGAGTGCTGAAAGACAAAAGATCTTTGGGGGTTTGCATTTTAAGCATTTCTTTTTGTCACATGGAGATTACATAAGACATGAGGATCATGTTATCCTTATTTTCTGAGCACTTAACTACCAGAAATGCTATTTGGAAAAAAATCATAAACTCAGTATTGTAATATCATACGTCTTGGTAAACAAACGAGTGATTGATAATGTAAAATCACCATCATCCAAAAAAATAAAACCTCACTGAAAAACCTTTTTGTCCAAAAACCCTTTCTTTCTTTCTTGAGAGAACATAATTCTGGTGGTTTCAAGAGTAAGAACTCCAAAATTTGCCCCTAGAATCAATTGGTTTTTAGTGCCAAAGCTTTCCCATATTACCCTTGATCACAAAAAAGAATGAGTTATAGCCATTTAGCAGGTTGTGGTCTGGCTGATTATTTGCAAATTTATTGGGTAAGGTCTGTAGAGAGTACCCCAGATGTATAAGAACAGGTCAGCCATAGTTTTGAGGCGCTTAAGACCTTTTTGTATGACTGATTTTATAATCTTGGCATATGAAATATTATTGTGTTTGTTCTTCTGAATGTGCAATGATGGAGGCTTGGCATAGTGAAAATGAGATTGCTTCAGTGACCTTTGCCAATAATGCAAAGTTCTAATAGACGTGTTGCTTTTCCTGCTGATTACATCAAATGAATTGCTTTTGTCTACTGACTGTTCCTTTATTCCCCAAGGTTTGTACCATCAGATGAAAAGAAAAAACAAGGCTGTCAGCGAGAGAATGAAACTCTAATACAGAGAAGGAAGGACCAGATACAGCCTGGGGGAACTACATTCAGCGTTACTGTACCTTATCGAGTAGTAGACCAACCTCTGAAACTTATGCCACAGGACTGGTAAAATAAATTTCCTTTTTAGAAAATTTCTTAACCAGGAGAATTCAGGGGTACCAATAAAATGCTACTAAATTTACTAAAAAGTGAATATATGGGTATAACAAGGCATTTGTCTCTTAGCCGTATGTGAGTCTTTTCTTCAGGTTAAAATAATATCAAACTAAACTTAAATGTCTTAAGAAATTGCAACACTTCATATTTTAACAATATGACTAGCACAACTAATTTTATTAAGTTTGCTGGAAATGTGCCAGAAATTCAAATAGGAATAGAATCATAGAATAGTTAGTGTTGGAAAGGGACCGTAAGATCATCTAGTTCCAACCCCCCTGCCATGGGAAGGGACACCTCCCACTAAACCATGTCACCCAAAATATTTATGTTAACTTCTAGTTTGTGATACTGTAGCGTGCAAGTTCCTGAAATGCGAGCTGAGAGGAAAAATTCTCCTTTTCTTGTCTGCTTTCTGGATGAGAGTCTATTGAGAAGATATGTTTGCAGGCCTTAAGCATCTGACATTTTAGCTTCTGTAATAGTTCAAGAAAGAAAATGCATCAGACAGTAAAGGCTGATCTTCGATTTAAGTATTGAATCAGATTCATTGAATTGGATTCAATGGTGGAATCTTCTTCTGAAGGGAGAGCCCCAGGTGGGGAATGGGAATCATAGGTAGCTTTTTTAAGAAAAAGCTGGAAGTAGATTATTTTGTCTGTAGCCAATTCTTCAATGCTATAAAAACATTTTTCCTGTTGAGCAGGAAAATTCTGGAGAAAAATCTTTTGTTATTTAGTGTAATGAATCAGGTAACATTTTCATTTCTTCCTGCCAAGTGTGAAGATTTTGGGCATGCCCTTTGACATTTTTGGTGGGTTTGTAACTTCCAAATTAGATTTTAATAGTGAGGAATACTTTGAAAAGTTCTCATTCCTGAATTAATTGTTCTCTGTATTGACAGCTTGAACTTAACCAGAAATCCATGGTTTTGAAATCCTAAAGGGCAGACAGCACTTCAAGTTTTGATCATTAAACAATTTAAGAGCTGTCTATAATGGTTCCTAAGGTGCTTCTGACCAAAGAGATGAAGTGATGTGGGTTTTCAGCTTGATTTTATCCAAGGGAGAGTTAGGTATAAATATCTAGAAATTAACATGTCGCTGCTTTTCTGTTTGGAGGGGTTTTGGGATAATTTTTTTTCTATTAGCCATTACAAAGCCTGCAGAATTATTTTAAATGGCAAACCTTTAGTCTGTCTTAAAAAAAAACAGTAATCCCCAAACCAAACAAAAAACCCTAAACTCCACCTTCCTTATTCTTTTCCCTTTGAGATTTGGTAGATTTTATGATGAAATAAATTTGGGGATTAGGAAGGTAACCATTTATTGTAGTAGCTAGGGACCATGGTAGGATGATGTAAATATTCAAGAAAAAGATAGATCCTATATGGGAGGTCATTTCTTCGTAAAGGTGGGGTTTTTTTTGATTATTTTTTTTTTTAATATAAAAGCTTCATCACAGATTTATTTTCTTAGACAGCAGGTAGCAGTTTCATACTCTTAACAATAAATGATGCCCTTTGCAGAAATATAGCAGTTGTCTCTTCAAATAAATTTTTAGAGAAGTAGTTCACAGTATTCAGAATAAAGGTTTTTAAATTGATACATCTCAATTTACACTCTTGTTCATAGAAGATTACCTCAAAAATGTTGGAGCACTTTTTAAGACCCAAGTATTAATGACCAGAAATAAACATGATTTGACCTCTTATAAATGCAACATGAGAAACTGAGCTGCATTCTGCCCAGGCATAGAGTTGTAAGTCTAGAAAAGTCACATTAATCTTTCTTTTCTTAACAGCTGTGCTGGAGGTATGGTGATTAAATGTGCTATACTGCTGTAAAATACGAAATTATGCTATAGTATATCTGTTTAAGAGAGTGTGTAATTTAAGTGTTGAAGGCCATCAATACATCCATCTCTTTGTGTGTTCATAGGGATCGTGTGGTGGCAGTGTTTGTACAGGGTCCTGCTTGGCAGTTCAAAGGCTGGCCTTGGCTCTTGCCTGACGGATCACCTGTTGATATCTTTGCAAAAAGTAAGGGGGAATTTTGTTCTGGTTTTAAGTGTTTTGGGGTTTGTTACTCAATTTGGGTTTTTCTGTGTGGTGTTTATGCTTATGGCAACATCTTGTCAAAGTGATGCTGGTTGAGAAGATGGGGCTTAGGTCTCTGCACCAGTGGCACATGTGCCCTCAGCAGTTCTATTGTTCTGACTTGTGGAAGCTCACAGAAATCTTCTCAAAGCTGTCATCTCTACAAGAGGTTCAGAAATAGCTAATGTATAAATATACTTTCTGAGGTTCTATAAAACTGTGAAAATACAATGTATAACGTGTCGTAGGTAACAGGTTTGCAGTCTGTTCTCAGATTTCATTGCAAATTTGAACAGAGGATTAATCACCTGGTATCTCACTCAGAAGGCTTTACAAATATGATTTGGTGTCTGACAAAAATGTGAAAGTTTAATAAGATACAAATACTTTTAAATTGTGAGCTGGATGTTACCACTGTAGATCTGAAGAGGTTTCTTTGAGTTATCCCAGTTGCACACAATATACTTTGAGGTACGCTGCGCTTTACTCAGTTCACTCTTCTGACTGCAAGATGTTCAATAACATCTGAAGAAACTGTCAGCTTCTGTTCTGTTGCTTCATTGTGAAGCTGCCTTAAAAAATAGACCTTTTTATAGTGTCTACTGTTTTCTGAGCTGCAGTTTTTAAAACAAACAAACAAAAAATCCCCAATAAATGAAACAAAAACCAAGCAAATTAATGCATGCACAGAAAATAAAAAAGCAACCACCCCAAACCCAAAACCCACCTTATTTCAGTCTCTCATCTTCTAGTCAGTGATGAGAAATGAGTTTCATCAGGTTTTGTGTTGTGCATCTATTTGGTTTGTGAAGTAGAAGCTGGAAAGAAAATGGTAGTTTGGTAAGGAGGAAAAAAAAAAGTGTTGGATGGAAGGCTAAGCATGTATCTGTGGACAAGGAAATAGAATGAGTTGCTTAAGGGGGTAATGAGAATGAGCAGGGAGAGTGTCAAAGAGCCTGAAAGTGAATGTTAAGTAAAAATATACCACCAGAGACAGTTTAACAGAAGAGATTAATGAAAGAAGAAAATAACACTTCAAAATCAAAAGAGAGAAAAAATGGTAATTGTGAAAATCAAGCCAAGAAAAATGCTATAAACTCTTTCAGGTCTAGGTAGTTATTTGCATTCTAGTACCTATTAGTTTTAACTTTATGTGTATATGTATACGTATAGAGGGCCACAGGAATTATTATGACACGCTTTGACATTTTTCTAAGTCTTTGCTATGCCATAAGATGAAAATCATAGCCTGCGTAGTTCAGCCTGAAGGTGTGCAAATTCTTATATTTTTCAAGTGAAAGGGTATTTGTTCTTATTTAGCTCATGAAGGTACATTGAAATGGATCTTTTCAATTTAAGAAATATATTCTGTTGTTTCACAGTCAGGTATTTGTGAGGTAGTTTGCTAATAAGAGAATCTCTGGGACTTTTCCTAATGACTTCGCTCACTCCTCAAAACAGGGTAAATAGAGCACAGGCAACGTCAGTGTGGTTGTGCATGTTCACCTTTTCTAGAAGCTATTGCTTTTCCCATATTTATAGTCTTTGGTAGTGTCCATAAATGGGTGTTTCTGAGATTGCAACAGCTCAATGTTTCATCTGCAGTTTGCGTTTCTTCATTTAAATCACTGGGTCTGTAGTGCTTAACAAATATTCAAAGCTTATTGCTGTCGTTTTGGAAAACAAGCAGGTAGCTTACCATAAGGAATTCCTCGATTTGTGTTGGACCAAAGCCTGTCAAAGTGGTTTTATTTGTTCAATTGATATGCCACTTAGCATTTTGTTAGTTGAGTCTTTAAAATTGTTCTCCTTAGCTTTCTTAACACGTGGTCTAAGTGTTTAATGTTCACGTTGCAAGCAAGCTTATTTTTGCATTTGCAAGTAAGTGTTTGAAATAAAATTTTAAGTGATGTTACTTTAATCACAAATTAAAGTGATTAAAGCTTTACAGCAAGAACATATATTTAATTTTGGATAGCGTTTTAAAGGTCTTGCTCCTAGAGAACTTAGTGCACTAATAATAATAAAAAATATATACAATAATAAAGGTAGTGCTCTTTAATACTAATTTATTTCAGATGCAAAATTGGATTGTCTTCTGCTCTGTATCATTTAACCTGAATGCAGAGACTCTGTCAGGTGTCGATTAAGTTTTCAGTAAATGCATAGCCCCAGTATATCTTCCGTTCTCCAGAGTTATTTTAAAACATGCAACATCATTTAGCAAAGATAAATGATATGTATGCATAGGTTTTGTTCACAAAGCTTGGAAATTTATGTGGCATTGGCACAAGACAGATGATCATTTCTTGAGTTAATAGAGAGGAAAAAAACAGCAACCTGATTTCAGATGCCGTTCTAGAAAGCTTGTGGGTATATCATTGCATATCCACCTGTATCTGGAAAAAGGAACTAAGGTTTTTGTGGGGTTTGGAGGTTTTGTTTGTTTGTTTGTTTAATTATTATTTATTTCAGCTATTTGACTAAAATTGAAGGTGAATTTTGTGAAACTAAAAATAGTGTAGTACCAGAAAAACGTCTGACCGTGGCATTAAAAAGAACTAATTTCCACTAGCTTGGTTATATGCTTCTGCTTTACTTCTCCAGTAATAACCAAAATAGAAAATGCATCTAATGGGTTACCAGATAGGAGCTGTACAAGATTTAAATACTTTGCACTGGATTATGTCAAAACTATTATTTGGCTAAGGAAATGAAGAAGAATTGCAAGAAGATTTTAATACTCACTGTGTTAATGCTTGGGCTTTACATAATTCACATGTGACAGTACTTCCCAAGAGCAAAATAACTGTTAATATTTTACCATTTTTAACCTGAGTAATCAATAGATCAGGGGAAAGTGGCAGCTATAAAATTTCTCACAATGTTTCATGTAGCATTTGGGGATTACACTGGCATTCTGCTAACAGTCTTCTGTACAGGCTTTTGTGAAATAGCCATTCTTCCTTCTCAGTGGTCTGAGAAATGCCTTTTGTTTTTTTTTTTTTTTCTTAATTCTTGGACACGTCAGAGATTTTCAGAAGGATCATCTTTGTTTCCCGAGGAAGATGTGCTTGAATTGGCAATGAGATTTTGCCGTTCTCCTGGAATCTGTGCATCTAAAAATAGGGGCTGCCCTTTAACTTAAACCTGTAATATCAGGAGAGCCTGATATTGGCCACTAACCAGTATATTTAGCTCTGTTCTCTTTATTAACTACTCAACTTTCTTGGGAGATGGTGGGCTCATTAAGTTTCTTCTCAGGCTCTATTCTGAAAAAAGAGCAATGTGGTTGAAATTCTTTTTGATGAATAATGAAACACTGCAGAGTCATCATGTTTGTTTACTAAATGTTTTCCTGTTACCTGTAGTTAAAGCTTTTCATCTCAAATATGATGAAGTACGTCTGGATCCAAATGTACAGAAATGGGATGTAACAGTGTTAGAACTAAGCTACCACAAAAGACACTTGGACAGGCCAGTATTCCTACGCTTCTGGGAAACTTTGGACAGGTATGTTTCCTGTTCAAAATCTTGTATGCTCATGTTTGTTGAGAATGAAAAGTTATGGCAGCAAGGGAATTTTGTACAACTTGAACATTGAACATTGTTTTAGCTTGAAAATGCTGCTTGTTTTAATTTTCTTTGATGATACAGTTAAATATACACCGCTATACTTAGTTACGAACAGTAAATAAAAATCTGTAAAGTGTAATATGCATGGATTTTAAGGAAGGGTAGTTACTTTTAATCAGTGATTAGTATTGTGATTCCCCACATCACTTTAAACAGAAGGAAAGGACTAGAGAACAAGCTAGTTGGTGTAGAGCTCCCCCAGCCCTCCCCTTGGACTGCAGTTCTGGGCTTAAAAGCTCTCCTCCATCCTCTTTACATCTTACTAGATGACAGTCTTCCAAGTACTTACCTTTCATGAGAAGCAAGGGATGGAGTGGCACCAGCAGGTCTGTGAAAAGCAGCATTGTTTCTGACTCTACTTCTTTGTGGTTCAGAACCCTCTCAGAGTAGGAAGTTCATTGAGATACCTTTTCATGTTATAGAGAAGAAAACCTTATCATGAAGCAGTTGAAGAAATATTGAGGGAAAGGAGAAGCCGCTGCATTTCATGAATGTTTAATCTTTTCATGCTGATTGCACAGCAAACTGCTTGAATGATTGAGTGAACTTCAAAAAGGAAAATCCTATAGGAATTGTAAAAATAATTCCAACCATCAAACTTTCTATGGCTTCTTATTTAAGTCTCATCTAAACTATATTTCTGAATGCCCAGAATGAACTACAGTTACCTTTAACAACAGTCTTCCAATACTAGAAGTCATGTGATGCCTTGGTAAACATGCATTTTCTTTGAAACAAACAGCTGACTGTCTTTCAGTGGGCCAAATATTGTGGGCCAAGTATTGTGTATAATACAGACCTATATGGCATATAAACTACACATTGTATCTCTTTGGCCACTTGCCAATTTTCTTAGGAGTTTTAACAAAGTCTCGCCATGTTGTTCCTTGGAGTAATATTTCTATAAATACTGGAAGAATAGTGATGTTGTCTTCTGTTGATTTTTTTCAGGTATATGGTAAAGCACAAATCTCACTTGAGATTCTGAATCCTTCAGCTGCCATTTATTTCCTGAAGTATGGATTGAGAAAAATGAAAGGGGCTCCAGTTTGGAGACCAGAGCTCGCACTATATGATATGTCAAGAACTTTACAGACAAGGAAGGGTCACAGTTTAAACTTTTTATAAAATCTTGTTTGAATGCTTCATGCTATGGCAGGTTGATACCTGTTGTTCTTCAGAAGCAAAGGGGTTTTGCTTAAAACTATTTTTTTAATGTTGTTAGCCTTTAGTCTGCAATCCAAATTGTATATTTTGATAGCAGCAGTTTCTTCTCCATTTTGTTAAATTAGCCACATTTTTAAATGATGTGTTTTGTTCCTTATTAGAACATAGATTGATCTTCACTGCAGGTTAAAAATGTGTGTGTGCGTGTGCGCGTGTGCACACGTGTGTGTGTATATATATGTGTGTGTGTGTCTATATATATAATGTATAAAACAAATCAGACACACTTACACACACATAGATGTTACCAGGCTTTCTAAACCACTTAGCTTCTGAGCTTAGTTTTGGTTTTCTTTGCATATTGTTTCACTTACTGAAAAAATTTTGTTGTGAATTATATTACATTTTAGTCAGTAGGACTTAAGAATTGAGCAAAGTGAAAATTGTTTTGGATAAATCAACATGTCAAACTTGTATATGTATATTCTGTCGGTCTTTGTTGAAAAAGGGAAGATGCAAAATCTAGAAAGACTTTTTGGGGTTTGTAATGTCCTAGTTTACTAAATCTTTAAACTTCATTATAGGAATACCTTCAAGTCATGTTAATTTTAAATTGCCATTCTCCGCACAGGTCTCTTTATTTAAACTGGAAGCGTGCATGTGTACATTCCCATCTATCAAAATGCCTTTACATATGAGTCTAAATGTTACCTAGATTAAAGAGTGAATAGAGAAGGAGAAAGTTTGGATTTTTCTTTTTTCTCCTGAAACAGCCACCACAAAGAATAAATGATTTTAACTTCTTTGCATTTATATCTCTAATACCACCTCTAATACTATTTTTTTTGTGACAAAAGTAGCCGAGGCTGTGTTTACAGGAGTTGTAATTTTCTGAGATGAGTGGGTAATACGGCCTTCTAACAGTCCTGCATTGGAATGGAAAATGAATCTACTCCAGTTACCAAAGAACAATTTGCTTGAACTGCGGTATAAGGCCAGAAGACCCTGGTATTTGTATGAATTTATGGTATCTCTGTATCTATTTAATAAATGTTAAGTTGATTTGGCATACCAGTGGATGTAGAGAAAGATCAAATACTGTAACACCCGCATGAATTTTTCTGCAACACAAAATACATGTTTATATTCCTGTTCTTGAAGCTCCAAACTATGTTTTCTTAATATACTTTATGTTCAAGATTTGACAAAAGTAAAATGTTCTAGCCTATTCTTCTTTAGTTTTGCTTTTTGATGTTACCTTCATTTTTAATAAAATCAGAAGGCGTATCTCCCTAAGAGATTTTTAGAACTGTTTCTGAAATCTGAGGACTGTGAGGTCTGACCTTTAATTATGTATTTCCATCTCTGCTGTATCGAGACTGCTGTTTTTAAGTGGTCTTAATAGAAACGTAAAAAAAAAACCCAAATCTCCAAACAAAAAACTCCAGTGACTCCAAGAAGTTGGCACTGACTTTTTAAATGGGTTCTGTGAAGTGACTGGGAAGAGCAGGCAGTACAGAAGTGCTAGAAGGACTCCTATTTATGTGGGCAGTTGGTCAGTACCAAATGACTCTTTTTCTCCAGTCCTTAAACTCATTATAAAGGTATCCGTGTCATACATGAGTGAACTAAAACGTTCAATACTTTGTTTTAACCTGTGCTATAATTAGAAAAGCTGTAATGGCTTTCTGCACAGCAGTCACAACTATGAGGAAGTGGTTCAATTTAGGGTTCATTACTGCTTTAAATAGTGGGATATGATGTATGGGGTTTTCACTCTCAAGCATTTCCTATTAGAAATGTGTTTGGGTTTTGTTTGGGTTGTTTGTTTTGGGTTTTTTTTTTTTCCCCAGACTTATTCAGCGCTTCAGTGCCCATGCAATTTTCAAGAGACTTCTACAGTGGGCAGCAAACTTTTAAAGCAAATTCTGAAGAAATGTGTGCTTCATGTGCACTGTGGAGTACAGGCTGTGTAGTGGTCTTCAAATAGGCAAGGTCCAGTTATGTTTTTTCTGTCCTATATTTCAGTTGTGTTTTAAACATGTGGAATCTCACCTCAATCATTGTATACAGGTGATGGCATGATTTAGATATACATTTATGTATATACTGGGAGTAACTTCTCTGAAACTAGTGAAGTTACATGGATGTGAAACTGGCAAAAGAACAAAATCAATGGCATCTTTGCGTGAACTGTGCCATTTTTTATGGATTGAGCGTAGACCCTTAAAATCATAGAATTTTGTACTTGCAAGCAGTTTACAATACAAGTTGTAAAATATGTATTTGTGAAGGAGTTGGCACCTGATAGTGCATATTTTTGTCAGTCATAAAAGCAGTGATGTTTATGGAATGAGTCATTTTGCAATCAGATTCCTGCTGACATTATTGGAAGTTTAATTAGGTTGTCAGAATAGCATTCCTGCTGCCTTCATAAATAACTGCACATAGGTTATGAAGCTACTAGGACTTAAAAATTTAGCCTTACAACAGCATTTTCCAACACAGCTGGAATTTTAGACACTTCTGTTACGCTTAATTTATCTACAAGTTAATATAGAGTAATAAAGGAACTAAGAACTGGGAAAGCTGGAGGATCAGACATCTGTTTTAGTGAGCTGCATTCTCCTTGTTGAGTGAATTGGATGCACTACTTAGAGGTGTATAGAGCATGTAAATTGTACTCAATTAAAACGCATAACTAAAACTGAGCTATTTCACTGACTGTAGTTTATTAGCAGTAGAATCTTACTAGCATTAAAATTGGATATCAAATTGGTTGTTTCTGTTAAACATCTTAACTGTCATAACTCTACACTGTTTCATAAGTACAAGGTGAATGAGATGAAATAAGATATAACAAGATGAAAGCTGTTTTGAAGTCTATTATTGGGCTCCCTAACTGTCAGCAGGTGATTATTTCTTTTAATAGCAAGGTTATAGGGGCCAGTAGGTATGTCTGAAGTAACAATTTGATACTAAAAACTAAAATGCCTACAATTTATACCATATGAGCTTTCTGAATGCTACCCTAAACAAAGCAGGCAAAGGGGGAATTTTTTTAAGGTAAAATAGGGCAACCACAGGACTTGCATACCTGAATAAACTGAAGATAAGCAGCCTCAACAGCAGCTGTTTAGTTATTACCTGGAAATTTTTGTAGGAAAATACTTTCACTAATATGTACTAAAGTCACTGCTTGAGCTAGACAATTTATAGAACTGTTCTGCAATGCTGTAAACCTTTTTATTTCTGAATACAGAAGAAAATGTAGATAGCAGGTTGTGCGTTAAGTTGCCCTTGATCATAAATCGAACTGGTATGTTATATGTGACAGATAAGCCTTTATCAGAACAGCAAATTTGGTCTTGGAATTCATTTGGTATGCAGTCAAGGTATAAAATATTGCCATTCTCTGCAGGGACCTGCAAAAGTAAGTTTTATTAGTACAGCTTTCATTCTTTTGCTGGTGAAATATGCACTCGGTCGCTAATTCTTGCAAACACTATACAGACAAAAAAAAATCCTGATCAAAAGTAATGGCTTAGTGATTTTAAAATGTAATGTCATGAATGCATTTTAATTCAAAAGCCATAACTGATGCCAAGTACTTTATTAGAGCAATGTGTTCGGGCAAAATCCCTGCCTGAAGAAATTGTTGGCCAAGTAGTTCAGCTAATCTGTGGAAAAATGTACCACAAACTGGATTCTCCAGATGTCGTATTCCAAGTTTCTCATTTGTTACTTGACTAATTTTTCTGGTTTTTAAGAGATGGCAGTTGTACTTTTGTTTGCTGAACAGCTGTGTACTTCAATAGCAGTTGTGTTAGTTTACCTTCTTTAGTTTGGTTTTGCCCTAAGACAATACAGCAGTTCCATGACTGAAAACAAATCACTTCATGCTTGAAGTTGTTTAAGTGGAGTTCATGAATTTGACAAAGATAGTTTCTTATTGGAACTGTGATCCACTGGGTAACATGGAACCCATTGTTCAGCTGTCTTTGGCATGTCTGTAGGTCATTCTTAATGGTGATGCTATCATGGAAGGCAAGTTTGAGAATAATGAGATTTAATCAAGCAAGATTCATTTGTAGGGAGTACACAGCAACAGGCCATGCATCTAGACTGACTTACTGTGTTGATTTTAACTGAAATTTTAAATTTTTTTTAATCACAATTAAAATGCAGAGAACAATCTCGAATGTTTGAAACTTCGTTGCAGAGACATGTAAAATTGAAAAATACGAGGTGGTACATAAAATCTGTAAGAAAAATATCTTGGTTCATGTTTTTTATTTGCATCTTTAAATTCTTTTGCTGTGGTTTGCTTTATTTCAAATTCAGAAGAGCTTGTTATTTGCTTCACACAAGGTATCTGCATCACTGAAAACTGTCAGAGGTAAATCTTTAGCTGCAGTTACTGAAAGTCTGGCTAAATGAGTTTGTAGATTATAAATTCTGGCCTCTGTCACTGGGCCCGAATTTTAGCAGGGATTTTGAAGGTTCAAGTTAAAATGAAATCTTACAAGAATCTGATGGGGACAGCCATTCTTGAGTGAAAGAATACAAACTTCTCGTGAGGTTAAACCTTTAAACTCAAGTAACTGTCAAACTTGTGCTTAATGACTGTATATGTAAATCTTAATCTTTTTTTATGTTTTGCTACTTGACCTAATATTTAAGACTAGACTATAATGATTTTACAGAGTTAATAGTTCAATATCAGCTCAGGTCCAACTTCTGAAAATTCTTGACAAATATGTCTTGTGGACTTCCAAAGGTGAGGTGTCTTTTTAAATGCAGTAGTCAACTTAGCTGTGAAAGAAGAAATGTTTATTTTGTTCCTATCAGTCAAGGCCAACCCTGCAGTTCCATAATTCTGAATGGATTTTTATTGGTGAAGTAGGATGTAAAAAAATGTTTTAGACAGAGTGCTTCTAATTTTTCAGTTGTTCCTGCCCTCTTGAAAGCCTGTCCAAGAGACCCAAGCAATCCCTCAACTTCTTGCATGACTTCTTTCTTTTTGTTTCTCCC
Organism: Loriculus beryllinus; assembly: GCA_039877255.1. NCBI lineage: Eukaryota > Metazoa > Chordata > Aves > Psittaciformes > Psittacidae > Loriculus > Loriculus beryllinus. The sequence continues at coordinate 14,328 of JBCJKH010059981.1, read as the reverse complement.
AGATTGGGACTGCTCCCGAAGGTGCAAGGTTTCTGAGGACCTCAGCTTAGTGCACATCCATTAATTACTCCTCTGCCCCATCTGCATCAGTGCACAAACAGGGCAGAAGCACAAGCCCTTGGCTATGTATCAAAGAGTTGGTTGCAAACATTAAAAAATAAATAAATAAAAAGTGCAGATGCGACCTACTGAATACTTCATCATGCTTCATTCTAGTTTAATTCTGACCTGTTAAGCTTTGAGGTTTTGAACATAAAATACCAAAAGCATAGTAATTATTATAATGTCTCTACTTATTCTCCAAAGATCTTTAATTCTAGATTTCTTCCTGTTACTCCCTATTAGTATTAGGAGCAGAATGATGAGTGGTTTTTCTGAGCTCCACTGAGTTGAATCAGTCTTAACCTGACACTGAATGAAATGTAAACACTTAATCCACCTGACAGTGGATGTTCAGCAGCTGGCAACTTATTTGAGGAGCACCCTAGTTTTCTTTGTTACCGATTTTAAGAGAGACAAGTTAATAAAATTATGAGAAGAAAACAAAAAAATTGATACTTGTTTTTCAGATGCTATTCAATACTTGTAATAGAGCTGTTTTCAATTTAGTAAGAACTGTGTGGCGACTACAGTGACTAATTCTAGAAGTTGAAATCCCAAAATTTGATTCTTTTCTTGGGCTGTGAGTTACTGATAAATTTCACAGCATGCCCTTAAAAAGTTCATACCTTAAAAAGTTCATACCTTAACAGAAGATAGTGTAACTGACTGGTACCTCATCAGCTGCCTCTGCCCCTTCTTCAGTTCTAATGTTCCCATTCATGATCACTGCAGTGAGGAAGGAGATGATATTTTGTGTATTCAAATCCCCTGTTGTTGTTTTCGTTTCTCCCAGGTGTTCATTCTGGTATTCCTGAGAATGGCTATCCTGATTTTCTTGATGCTAATGACATGCTATTGAAAGTATGTGGGTTTTAGAAAGATGTAGCCTAAATGAGTAAAATTATTTAGCAATATTCTGCTTTTACTTATTACAAATATCACTGCTGAAGATCCTGTGAATAGCAGGTATTAGAATAAAAGATTATGTCAGAATGTCAAGTATAGCTGCATTATATGGATAGGAATTTTCAGACATTCATTGACCTATCTTTGTTTAAATTCAGTTGTTGCATATTATGTGAAACTTAAGATGTCAAGTTTCACTGGAGAGAGATCATCTTCTGTAATGAAACTTGTATGAAAGAGCCTCTGTTTTATGCATGATGGAAGCAATTAGTCTGGTTGCTTGAAAGTTGCTAGAAAGAGAACAATAGGATTAAAGATTTAAAAATAAATAAATCCAAACACAGAAAGGCTTCCTAAAGTAAGATTACTAAATTGAAATGTGTTTACAACAATTCATAAGTTTTTGTGGAACATATTTATTTCTGTGGATTAATGCCTTAAATTACTTTCCCTTTAATCTTGGTTTACCTTTACCAAATTGAACAATCCACAAACTCGCTCAGTGATATAAAATCCCTTTTGAATTTGATTAGTTTTCACGTTTAATATTATTGATTTTTTTTGGCTTTATTCAGTACCTGTTGGTCTGTTCATCTAGCCTTTTCCCTAAATATCAAGGGAGCTGATTGATCTTGTAAGTACAAATATAAGTACAAAATTATAGTTAATTTTGTGTTTATATGCATGTACATTCATGCTTTTCCACTGAGAAAAAATGGCATCCCTCATGGTGCACGTTGTAATTTTTTACATCATTACTTTTGTAATGTCTCAAAATTAAATTGCAGTGGAAATTTGTTTTCAGCACAAATTTGACATTTGGCCATAAAATAATCAATATAGTAACTAAGCTACATAAGAAATTATGGGTAAGGAGGCCTCTGCATTTAATAATTTGCCTCTTGGGAGGCTTATTTTTACACTGATGCAGACTGAAGAAATCTGTGTTCTCTAGCTGTTCTGAAAAGCAAGAAATAGCCTTTTGAAAACTTGAGCAGAACAGCATCTTCCAAAAATCTGCTAAATGCATTGAATAGGTCAAGGATTTATCTGTTTAATAGGAGATAGTCCTGAAATGTCATGCAGGTATCTTCAAAACATTCTTATCTTTCACTTGGCTCGAAAGTCAAAAAGGTAATAAATTTGCCATCGCCAGCCCAACAGTTCTTTATGCAACATATTTTTTAATGTGCTTCTCTTCTTACATTCTGGAATTGTGATTTATACTGTTATTTCTGGGATTAATGCTGTCTCATGTGTTACCACTTACATCAAGGGAGGGGTTGGGTGTAAATATTTTCTAATTTTTAGCTCCTCAAATATACAGTGTTTCTTGCAAAAGGAAATTATGTCCATTGCAGGTGGTAGGGTGTCTGGGAAGGGACACGTAGTAGAAAACTGGAAAAATAAGTGGGTTTTGGTCATTGCTTATTAACAGGGTTTTGAGAGCACAACACCACAAATGCATAAGTCCTCATTCCCACAGTATCCAGCCTGTAGCAGTTTTCTTCTATCCATAGGTTCTTTCACAGCATTTACTTCCAGTTGTTTTCTGAGTCTCCCATCTTTTTGCTGTATTGCAGTACCTGCGTACTTTTTATTTCTGTAAAAGCAATTCAGCTTCTAGTAGTAAAACATGAAATGTTTATATCTGAAATACAGAGATAAATGTCTGGGTTTCTTTAATGCACCTCTTTATGTTCCCTACCACACTTAGCAATGCAGCATATGGCATTGTCTGCAGACTAAAAGACTCCTTAAAAACCAGCAATAACCTTGAAGCTTTTAGCAACAAGCCAGAGAAACTGGGGTTGTGTTATGTCATTCAGTGATGACAAGGTGATGAGGTTCAGAATCATCAAAGGAGTTGTTTTTCTAGAGAGCCTACAGGCAACCATTTATTTTGGGGCAACTTTTTGTTTATTTTGCTGTATGGTTAGGCTCTGAAGGTTAAAGGAAATTATATGTAGTTTATTACCTGAAGCATTAGGGAAAAGTCTGTATAGGAATGTTCAGGAAAAGATTTACATGCCAGAAACGATATGACTTTTTCCTCATGCCATTTGCTTTATTAGAATGTGTAGCTGAAACAATCTTAAGTGGTTGTCTGACTCAGCAAGCTACTGCATCCTTCTCCCTGGGTAAGCGGGCTGACCCTGCAAATCCCTAAATTAGGTCATGAGGTAAACTGACATAGCCTTTACATTTGCTGAGTATGTGGCTGATAACCGCTAAAGACAGCAGGTTTTCTGCTATTGGAAATTGATCACAAATTTTAAAAGTTTTTCAAGCATTTTAAAGTAAGGAAAAAGCTTAAAGTCCACACCTGTGTTTGAGAAAACAGCTGCTTGCATTGGGCCAGTTTCATTTTGCATCAGCAATGCCATAACATGAGTGATAAAAATTATTTTACACAGTATTGATTTTGAGATGGATTACTTTTAGTCTTTTAATTTTCTGGAAATTCATTGCTTTTATCCAAAGATATCAGTGTTTGATAACGTCTTTGCCTCCCTGTGAACATAGCATGTCCAAACATATAACATATATTCCTGGAAGGCAAAAAATCTGTTTGCTTTTGGCTTATGCTTTTAAGTGGCACGCCTTGTGCACTTTACAAAGAAATTCTGTGCTATTAACATCTACCCTTCTGTTACACCCCTTGTAACTCCAATTATTTGAAGTAATAGCCGCATCCTTCAACAGATTGGTAAACCTGATTTACCAAAGTGCAAACCCCAATATTGTGTCATGCAGAGGTAATTCAATTTTTCTGCCATTTTCCACAGGTGTACTTAACTATTATGATTGTAAAAGAGCAGAAAAAAAAAATTAATGATTCTAGATCAAGTATTTCCACTGTTAAGTTTATCTAAATTCGATGTGGAAATTCTACATAGTGTGCCACAACAGAGAGTACAAGCAAATTAAAAGGGGAACGTTTAGCTTTTCTGTGGGAACAAGTTCCTCATTCAAACTGCAGCACCAGTGTAGGTGCACCTGTTGAAAAAAGGTCAAGAATGACCAACCTCTATTTCATGGAAAAGAGAATCCTGTGAAACTTAGGTTTCTGTTACTGTGAATTCAGTTGGTGTGGAAGGATCTTCTCAGCCTTCAGGGTAAGTAAAAGGCTTGTGTAATCTAAAACTTGTGTAATCTAAAACTTGTGTAGCCTTCATCTTGAATTTGATCTTGCAGAGGTGGGGGTCACTTTGTGGCCCTTGCAGGCCCTCCAACTAGGCCTTTTGGGGACTTCTTTTCAAAATGAAGGTTGTGTGTAAATACAACCATTGTAAACAGGCTGCTTGGGTTTCACTTTTCAGAGGCACAGGTATGTTTTGTCAGTGTTACTTTTTTCTAAGATGATGCAATTTTGAGTTGGTTTTTTTTGGGAGGAGGGAGGGTGGTTGGGTTTTTGTTGTTTTTTGAGTGTTGCTGCTTTTTTTTGGGGGGGGGGAAGGTTGTTTTGTTTTCTTATTTTTCCTGTTGTATGTTTCTCCCATGTTTACTGGGTTCCCCGTCTGACTTCAGTGTTATTTCATCACTGGAAATTAACATGGTGTGTTTGAAGGCTTGGGTAAGGTGTACTGTGTTTTCCTGTACCTAAAATGTGGCTGTAGTTCTTTCTTCACACGGGTGCACAGTAACACAACAAGAGGCAACAGGGACCAGCTGCTTCAGGGGAAACTCTTATCTGGACAAAAGGAAAGAAAGAAATCTTCATTACAGCAATTCACAGGAATCAGGAATTTTGCCCACAAAATGATGGAAACTCTTTTCTCACTGAAAGTACTGAAGACGGCTTAATTGGGCTCTGGAGAACCTAGTTTATGGCCCTGAGGAGGTTGGGGCTGTCCAAAGACCTGGATTTTTCCATGAGCACACAACTCCCTGAGTTGTCTCTTTATGATCTTGTGGTTTTTAAAGGTTACTGATCATCCTTGTATCTGGTAGAGACATACAATATGTCGTTAGGACCCAGTTAATCGTGAATCTCCCTTTAAATAGAAAAGCCTAAAATGGGTCCCACGCCACTGTTCCTCACGGAGTCCAGGGCTTCCATGACAATAGACTTATTGGTACTTTGCAGGGACCACGAACAGCTCCAAAGCAAAACTGCTGCTCTCTGTCCCGATAGTTGCTGATTGATCCCCTCCTGTTGGGGTCCCACTGCCCAGGCCGGGACCTGCCGGGTGGTGCCTCAGGAGCTCCCGCCTGGGCCCTGCAGCTCGTCCCCCTCACAGAGCGGTGCCCCTGCAGCTCCCCCCTCGGCAGCTGTAGCACACACCATGTTACTTCCCCTCTCTGCCCTGCCGCCATGTTGGAGAGGGACCTGGCTGGGGAGCCCGAGGCATTGGGGCGCAAAGGGGATGGTGAGTTTGAGCCTTCACGCCTGTTACTGTGTTCTAGTTGTCGCCTCAGTTGAGTCAGTTTATAGTTAGCAGAAGATGGTGGTGTTTAAATGTTGTTCCGAATAATGTTCTAATAATGGCAAGGATGATTTTCCTATGTAAATATTAACAACCAAGTTTATTTGCAGATTGTTTCCCTTGCCAATTAGTAGCGCTGCTTAATTCACACCTATCTCAAGCAGGAAAACACAAGAGTTGCTTCAATTTTTTTCACATCCAGATTGAGAAAGTTACATTCTTGTAATGTACTTTATATACAATCCTGTACCTATATTAGTAATTTTGTATGTATGTGGAAAAACATATTACTGCCTTTATTCACATATTAGCTATGGCTTTTTCCCCTCCATTATTGAGATAACCACAGGAGCTTTTAATTAATACCCAAACATTTTAAGAATGCTCACAGTGTTTCTAGTCTTGTCTAAATTAAGGCTTCTACAAACCTTCTCTCTGATTACTGTGGTGCTCTTTTATATGTGGAAATCCAAACCATACTATAAAACCTCATTTTTTTTCAACAACTATTCCATGTACCTTCAGACATACGTGAAAAATGTACCTGTTTCATGTGTATTCCATGTATCTTTAGAGGAGCCAACATGATTTAGAACGGCAACTTCCAATATAATTAGCCCACATTTATTTTCATAACCCTAGCAGTTTTCACAAGCAACTTGCTAATAGAATAAAATATGATCATTTTTCACAGAATGGTGGAACTGAACCAGGTATTACTGTCAGTTGGTGTGCTGCTGGCAGTATTTGTGGGAGATGGAAGCGTACTTCACAAACCTTCCTGTATTTATACTCACAGGAAAAAAACTTTTTCCACATGTCCAATAGATTGGGCACAGAAGTGAAGTAAATTCAACTTTTTAACTTGAAGTCCGGGTTAATGCTGAATGCTTTTTAATGAATAACATACTCGGGATCAAAAATGACATATGGTGGGAGAATGAAGCTGGTTGTGAATCAGTCTGAATCTAGAGAACTGAGGTGAAAGACTGGATGTTGAATGGTTAACTGAAAAAAAGAGGTAAAAGATTTTGTTTCCAGTCCCTCTCCCTAATCCATGTATATTAACTCAATATAAAATAACTTTTTTTGCATAAAAATGGGCCTGCAAACTGTAGAGACCTGTGGAAGCCATCGTATGTCTATGTGTGTTGTGGACATGTGTGTTGTGGGCCTTTGTGCCCAGTGTAGCATTGAGCATGCTGCTGAAACAGCCAGGAAGCTGCTCTGCCGTAGTCTTCAGCTCTTGACCAAGCTCAGGCTGTTCCAGTGGCTCATGTAGTGGCTCATGTAGTGGAGGCAGGGTAGACCTGTTTCTGGCCAGTTTGGCTGAAAAGGGATAGCAAAGAAGAAACAGACCCTTTGAAATCCTTAGGGTCAGATACTCCCCAGTACCTTTTCATGCCTGTTCAGTCTCAGCATTCTTTTTTTGTCACCCTGCTCTCTCTGTTTGCAGCATCCTTCCAACCAGTTGTAAGCCATGATGTGTTGGTGTACAGTTTTGATACTCATTGAAATAGTGACCTGCCTGAAGTGCCTTGTGCCTTATTAACTACTGTTCAGAGGGTGAGATGCTTCTTATCACAGTGGTGAGGCACATCCAGAGCTGGCACCTTTTCACCTCCATTAGTTATCCAGATCTGTTTCTGTGGCTGTATCTGTCCTGGTGTGGGAGTTGTATTAAGAGAAAACTCATTGCAGCGATCACCAGTGTGCAGGGTTTTTCAGGATTAGAGGATTTTCAGGTGGAATGCAAACAAATTGGTCCAAAATTTTTCCCTCACAGAAGTGGCTGAGCTTTGAGAATCATGCACGACAAATTAGACCCATTTGCTTGTAAGTTTGCATCCTTGCTCCTCTAACTTTGTAAGTTTGCCTCCTCTTTGAAGAGGTGAATGAGTTGAGTCAGTCTGTGCTTTCTATAAGGATCAGATTCTATTATCCTGAGGATTTTATTTTATTTTTTTAGGTTTCAGGTTATTCTGAGAGACTTCTGTTTATCTCTGACAGGATAACAAGATAATCAGATTAAAGTCTGTTAGTAGTCTCTGCCTTTATCTTCCTAGCTTAATTTGAGGTATGTGTTTTCTTCCCCTGCAGTTGAAGATATTGGTTGATGCAAGACCAAAGGTGGCTTTGATGGCTATGGTGAGGCACAAGGCAAAAATCTGTTATCCAGTTATTTTTATGCATCTTATGAACATTCTGAGATCTTACTTTCTGCTCCCAAATCATTCTGAAGTCCTGAGGTTTTACTGGTCTGGTCTCACTGAATCAATATTTTTCTCAGTGTTGCGGCTGCTCATCAGTAAAGGTGTTTTCTCTAACAGTAAAAAGATCTCCAAGATGCATGTACCTCACAAAATGAACCAGGTTTTCAGCGTTTCTCTTTACTGAAACTGGGTACTGAATGTTTTAAATTAATTAAGTTTAGAGATCTCAAATTTCTCCCTTGTGAAATGCCAAGTGAAATTTAATAGAGCTGCTTTACCTGTACCAGCCTGTCAGTTTCAGGAAGCATCTGTTTATTCACCCTATTGTTTTACAGTTCTTGAAAAGGTTAACAGTAAAGATACCTCTATCAAGGCTGTCTTGTGAGGGAACACAACATGTTTGTACTTGTTGGGCCTTTATTATTAACTTACTTGCTTACTTTACTGTTGCTCTTTTCTATAATGGTATCTTTCCCTATACCTATCACCTCTAACAAGGTATTGGAGGCAGTTTAATCCCTTCTGATGAAATATCTTTATACAAAACAGGGGAGTGGTTTTGTGCTTTGGTATCCCTCTGCTTTTCCTGATAACTCAAGAAATGAATTCGCCTTCCACAGAATACATCTTGAGTACTCTTTTTAATGCAGAGGAGGTCAGAAAGGCTTTCTTTTACAGAAACAGATCTTTCAGAGGTATGTCAGCCTTACTAGCTGACAAATTTAAAACAATGGCCATGTCACAGGCCTTTTTCAAGTGCACAACAGATTTTGCTGGCCTTCAACAAAGCCACCAAATGGAATCTTCACCTGTCCTTGCCACACCTTCCACTGGAAACTTGGCAAAAAGGTCATGAACCTCCTGAGAAGCATCCCTATTTCTAGCACAAAAGGAACAATTAAGGATAAACTCAAGGTTTTCATGGGGCTTTCTGATTTGGTGCTTGGTAGGGCAGTCCTTCAACTCTTTTGTTTATACGAAGTACACAAAGATGCCCTGTTTGATAAATATATGTGTATGATTCTTGCTTTCGATGATTGGTAGAATAGATATGTAAACTTACTTAAAGTCAAAACTCTAGGTGGTTGATGATTAGAGATTGAGATTTTTCAAGATGCACATGGAATAATGAGTTTTAGAGATGAGTTAGATTTAGGAATTCCAGGATTAAATTCTCTCATTTGTTCTTTGGGAAGCTGCATGATCATTATAATCTCTTCTAGTCTTAAAAAATGATTTTTAGAGTAGCTTATTTTACAGAGAAAATTTGAAGAGATCTGCTTTACTGTACCAGAAAATACAATATGCTATAACTGTCACAAGAATATCATTTGCTATCAGAGTAGCCTGAAAAAAGGAAAAAGCAGAACATACGAAACATTCGCATAATCAGGTTTATTTGGACAATGCTAGAAGGAAATCTAGTAGAGCGGGTTCTTACATATTAAAAATAACAATTGCTTGAAAATGTCTTGCCCCTGAAAGCTGTTGAATGAGTTCCAGAATTTTCTCATTTGATTAAGACAATCTGTTCTCTTCATAGGGAAGTGCAGTGGATCAAAATGAAGAAGTGAATTCTTGTGTGTGGAGGTTGCATAAGGTACATACCCACTGCAAAAGAAGAGGCCATTATCTGGCTTTCCAGAGCCCATTATCAGCTAAGGAGTAGTTTATCTTGGGACACTGGTTTTGATTCTGGGCATTAGCATTTGGGTTAGAGCAGGTACCTTAATATGATTTGCTTAATTCTTGAAGTAGAATCATAGAATGGGTTGGGTTGGGCAGGACCTTAAAGATCATCTAGGTCCAACCCCACTACTGTGGGCAAGGATGCCTCAGACTAGACCAGGTTGCTCAAACTACTGTCCAGCATAGCCCTGAACACTTCCAGGGACTGAGCATCGGCAGCTTTTTGGGGCAGTCTGTTCCAGTGCCTCACCACACTCCCAATAAAGAATTTCTTCCTAATATCTAATCTAAATCTACCCTCCTTCAGTTAACACTTTTTAGAAGTGTTAGAATTGAAAAGCAGGTGTGCTGTTTTTACAAACTGTGTTTACAAATGTCATTAATATATTTGCATTAACAGGTTGATGCCTTTATATGCAATATTTAAAAATTCCTCCCCTGAGCTTTGCAAAAGTATTTTGTTATGTATTTCTAATTGTTCAAAAGGAGCTGTCCGTTTTTTGGTGCTCTGGAATTCTGTAGTTACCATGATGCAGATAAACATCCAAGCTGTAATAATCAAATTCTATCACAGATTAGAGGACAAATAATACTCGTAACACTACCAGTTACCTCTGTCCAAAGCAAACACTTCTTAATGTGATATGTCCTGATGTGTGGTATACTTCAGAGGCAACCAGAAACTAAGAATAATATCTAACCTCTTACTCAGGTTGAATATTTTTAGCCTTTAATTTTGAGTATCAAGGCTCCTTCCAGGTGTATCTGTTACCTTGTAATTGCTCCATTATTTTTACCTCCAAATAAGTAAAAGATATGCCCACACATTCTACTGAATTTTATTAATGCAGTAGCATCATGTGTGAAAGATTTCCATGAGTAAGAATAGAGCAGAAGAGTGCAATGGGTTTTTTTTTTCCTCTGTAAAAATTTCCTACTTTCCCAAATACTCAGTTAGCATGGAGACAATAGAAAAGGAGTGCAAGTCAAAATTCTTTAGAAATATATGATAAATGCAGCTGCTAAAGCTCTCAGCTCCAACAGTTCTTCTGTAAGACCCTGAAGCCTTGCTTCTAGTTATTCAGTGCACCTCTCTGCTGCACACAATCACTGAACAACTCAGAGGAGGCAAGACAGACACAGAAATACATGATGGAGATCTGTAACGTGGAAGGGCTATTTCAAAGAATTACACAGGAGTTATTTAATAATAGCTAATAGCAAAAATTAAATACTTATCTGCTGACTTTTCTGGGGGAAATGTTTTTGTTGTTGTTTTGTAAAGGAAAGGATGTTTTCTAGCCTGGTCTCCCCTCCCCAGGGTGATTCCTGTCTTGTTACTCAGATCAGGGGAAGTTTGTATTTGAATAGAGATGAAAGAGTGTCATTGGCAGCTAAGGCCGAAGAGGGGTTGCAGCTGATTCATGAGGTGAATGTGCTTTTGTGCTGGGAAGTAGTTCATGCTTTTAAAGTAATAGGATCTAGCAGTCTTCGGTTGAGATAGCAGCAGTTGGTGCTATAGTACTTAATTTAGGAGATCGAAAGCAGTTTTTCCTTCAGAAGTAAAAGGCAGGCAGGTTTCAGAACCAAATCTTCAACATATGTATTTGGCAATATTGGTAGTTCTTTGTGCAGTGCGGACTGCTTCAGATTCATCTCTTCTTAAAATAAAACCAGCACTTTATGGTAGCAGCATATGTTTTAAATACAATTTCTGCCAGAGACTAGTGATTTGATGTGACTCAGTTTTCTCAAGAAGTGTCAGACTCTGTATGGTATCCTAACATGAGTGCCCCAAATCAACTTTATAAATATTTTGCTACCCTGATTGCTGGAAATGGCTCAACTGAAATCTCAGTCTGGTCTCAAGATTGAGTAAGGGGAGTGGAGAGGGGGCTGTGCCTTGCTGTATCTGTTTGGAGTAACTGCCATCTCCTGATCCCTATGGCTGTCAGTCCAGGGCTGTAGTGCTTTTCCTCTGGCGCTGTATTGTCAGAGGATGGCTAAGGAAGGGGCATACAGGCAGGAGAAAAGACCTAAATTGACAGCTATTTCTCTCAAGTGCATTCCTCTGTGGAATTAAAGGCTGACAAAGCATTGCTTGTCTTGCAGTCTGAGTACATTTGAAAAACCAACTCATAATCAAAACACAAACTCCCCTATACCCACAACTTCGAGTGTCCTGGTTACACCTCACCTTCAGAAGCCTTTGCAGAACTTCCACATAACCAGAAGTTCTTCTGTCTTTGCTTGTGAACTATTTCTTTACTGTAAGGATAATTTTCCTCATTTCTAGCTTCAATAGCCTTTTAAATACTGAGTTGGTACCTTCATCAGGCTTTGAGCAACCTGGTCTAGTGGAATGTGTCACTGCCTATGGCAGGGGGATTGGAACTAGATGAGCTTTAAGGTCCCTTCCTACCCAACCTGTTCTGTGATTCTATGATCTGACCGATGTCTTTCCTTATTGTAGACATTGTGTGCTTTGCACCAATACATAGTCTTTTACATGAAAGAATTCATGTTGAGGTGCTGGTTGGTTTCTGAAAGATTAAGCTCACAGGCAGCATCATAGAACAATTCTGTTGAGAAGAAAAGAATTAACAGTTTTATAGGACATTTTTAATTCAGTTAATTTGTCCCTGCACCCCCAAAAGAATTACAACAAATGATTTTGAAACTCACTAGCTTCTACTTCACCTTGGTATGATAGCAAATAAAAATCACTCTTTGAAGAGGAGTTCTATCTCTCTTTTTCATTGCCTGAAAAGATATGTAGGAGTATTCCTGACAGGTGACTTGGGCATTCATTTTTTGATGTAAAATTATAAAGCACAAACATCAGGAATTAAGGAAATCTAGGGAGTAAAAAGGGAGAAGCAGCACAAAATACAGAAATAATTTCACAAGAAGTTTGGAACTTGGTCATCAGTCATTTAGTATAAGCAATGCTATTTTTCATATTTGTGACCAATCTAATATGAGCTAATTCTTAAGATTTCAAGTTCTGTAATAAACTGATGAACCTCACATAATATATTGATTATGACTAAATATATCATAACCTGATGTTTCAAAAAAGGTCAGGAGACATTATATGTACATTGGTTTGCAGTTGCAGGTCTTCTGGAAATAGCATTAGGAGCCTGGAAAAGCAATACAAATTTGCAGACTAGGTTGCCAGTCTCATAGCAATTGTCATAACCAAGCAACAAGATACAGTTGCATACTGCCTGCCCAAATGAGGTGGTCTGATACAATGCAGTGATGAGATGGAGCCAGCTACACATGTTCTATTGATTCATATCTAAGCTGAAATTAATATCTAAAAAAATCCATCTTATGTTTAGAGAATGTTTTTTAAGGTCTTCGCAATGACAGCTGGTAAAAGCCAGGAAAGAGAATGTAAGGTCCAGCTCTGTCTAAATTTATCTCTCTCTTCAGCCTTGCTTAGTAGATTCTGCAGTGGGATCAGACAAGGTCAGGTAGCGCCATTAAAGGCTGCAGGGTTAAGAAGAGCTCTGTCAGGAAAAGATGGTATTTGTTCCTTCATCTTTGTAAACTGAGGTCAGTTTTTATTTAGCATAAAATGGTGTTCTTCATTACACCTTTATTGCATGCAGTTGTATTTAAATACCTTCTATAGAAGTTAGGCA
>JBCJKH010059979.1:40638-99525 GCA_039877255.1 Loriculus beryllinus | reverse complement strand
GACAGCGCCACCAGAGCCCGGAGCAGCCCCCGCTTCCCGCCCGGCGAGACCCGCACCCGCCCGGCAGCTCCCGCCTGGAACCTGCCACCGCACCTTTACCACCCACGCGCGGCCATCGCCCCTTTAAGGCAGCTCCCGACTGGAGCGCAGCGCGCGGTGGGCGCGGCGGGCTCCGCACCGGCTCCGCCCCCCGGTATAAGAGCCGCGGTCCGCGCGCGGCGCGGCAGTGACCGGGCGCTGTCGGGGCTCGGCGCATGCGTGTCGCGCCGGCGGCCGCGCAGGGACATGCGGAGCTGCGCGACACTGTCGGGGTAAGCGATGGCCCCCGCGGCGGCACCTCCCGCCGCTCCGCGCTGCTCGTTGCCATGGCGGTGGGGTGCCCCCTCCGCCGCGGCCTGCCGAGGCCGCTCCCTCCCGCAGCACACCTGAGCCGCCCGGTATTGCTCGGCCGCGGCCCGGGGCCGCCCCGTACCAGCGGCGTCGGGCCCCCGCCGCCGAGGGAAAGAGCGGGTGCCGACCTACGGGTCGCCCGGGCCGCAGCGCCAGGGTTGGCCGGGCCCCTGGCACGGAGCCGCGGTCCCGGCGCGGCCCACGCCAGCGGGCGCGGGGCGGGGGGGGCGATGGCGGCGGGCCGCGGCCCGGGAGGAGCCCTGGGGAGGAGCAGGAGCGCGGTTTCTGCCCTGGCGCTGTCGAGGTGGGGGGGAAGGGGCACCGGGGGCCCAGACCCGCCGCTGAGCCGCTTACCTGCGCGGTCGCGTCTCGGGTCTCCGCGGCGGGGAGCGCGCCTGCACGGCAGAAGCCGCTCCGGGTGGGACCCGCGGTCAGGGGCGCCCGGAGCCACATTCCTGGAAATCAACGTGGCATGCCACGCGTTTTCTGCCAGCCCCGAAACAGTATCAGTGTTCCCTCTCGCTCGCCTCGGAGCTGCTCCTCCTGCTCCTGTGAGTAAACAGAGACCGCATTGCGGGCTCAGGCTCTGTGCTTTGCGCTCTAATTTAGGGTGGCTTAATTTAGAATAAACATTTCTTCATGACCTAATACCCCAGTACACACTTATGTTCGATTTTCTAAAATAGCCAGTCTGTGGTGTTTAAATCTGGAGATAGCACTGTACCCCGAAAGTATTTACAGTGCCTCTCTTGAGCATGTGTGCCTGATGCAGACTTCCCCCATGTCGGCTACACGGAAGGAGCAGTCCAGAGCCACTCTGAGGCTTCAGTGGTCTCGTGTCACTAGTGCATAAACTGAGGACCCTATGCTGAGGCAATAAGCACAACACTTGCTAGGCTTGATCTAAGGATAAACAGTACTTAAGTATACCTTGATAAACTGGGTGGGAAAGGCTCTGGGGGCAAGGTCTCTTTATTCAGTTTGGGGATACTGGGATCTGCCATATGAGAATGACAGGTGAATGATGCCTCTACCTCACAGACATTTCTGAACTGGATTTATAAGGTGGTCAAGCTTTTAAAGAGGAAACCAAACTGCTCATTCACCCCTGTTACTTTATGCACAGACCTAGTTTTCCTTCCTTAGCAATTTACCTACATGGGACGGTTTTTTGTTTGGCTGGTTTTTGTTACTAGAAACCCATCTTTTGAGGGGGCATATGTTCTGGGTAAAGCCCTGTGTCTGCCATCCCCTATAATACAGGAATTATTCCAGAAGAATACAATTCCACTTCTCTGTAGTGGAAAACAGAATTAAAACTTACTTATCACAGCGTGGCTAACGCTATGGTTATGACTGAGTCAGCTACACAGGAATTTCTATTTCCTGAATGTAAGCTGGATATATTCACATTAAAATTTTCAGGAGGGTGAAGTACCATACCTTAAGCATGCATCTGAAATCTGACAAGCAGAGGCAAGGCAATTGTCTTGCTATTTAATTATTAGTTTTCTACTGGCAATTTACAGGTTCCTCCCAGTTGCCGTGTAGGACCGTGAAATGGCAGCCCAAATATTAACTGAACTTAAACTCCCCGATAAACTGCAGTTCTTTGAATCTATTCAGAAATAACTGTTGTAATCTAAATAAGTTGTCTGCTGTTCAGTTCCTTTGTCTGTTTAAATTTATGCCCATCATCACCTGGGGTATACCTGTAGAATTAATATTGTTTGCAGCCTCCTCCGATTTGAGAAACATTTTTATCCATCTTGACTTAAGTTATCATAGCCTTAAACTGTATACCACAGAGCAGTCTATTTCTGGTTGGCAGAACGTGTAGAAGAATCTCTCAAAGCTAAGATTATGCCTCATTTACAGAACAACTAAATTTCCTATACACAGAAAAAGTCTCCTGAGGTCTGTATTGAGCATGATTAGGTTTATGCCTGATGGATACTGAACTTCACTATGGAGGTTTGGTGCATAGTAAATAAGATACAAGTATTTTAAGCATATGGAGTTCCTGAAAGTTACACTACCAGCTCTTAGGGCTGGGTAAAGTTCAATTAGAAGTCCAAAATACTTCACTGTTATAAGAGGTGGCTCTATCTCGGGTGCTTACGTTAAATAGAAAGTCAAAGGAAAAAAGGAAATTACATCACATTGTCAAATAAGGAACAGCTAGCTGGAGTGGATGACTTGTAGTGCAAAAATGTGCCCCTCCTCCTGTGAATTGCTTCTGAGATTTGCTAAAGATATGTGGTGGCAAGGTGAGCAAAAATAGGTGGTGGATTTAAGGTAGCCACGTTTCTTCCCCTCCCAAAACCAGTAAGTAGGTCTTAGTTCGCCCCTTTCCTCTTTCCCATTTCTTACAAGACATCTAAAAGCTGCCCAGAATCTGTGCAGGCATTCAGAATTCTGTACAGCAAATTGCTGTGTTCCATAGCCATTAAGTGAAACATTCTAGAGCATGCTTTGGTCTACTGTGCATACCAGAAAGGTTTTCTTTATTACAAACCTGACTCACCTCAAATATTTGGTTGCACTGGGGCTGGAAGAGCAGGGAACAGAGTAAGAGTCTCTGTGTGATCAGTGATAGGCATTGAGCTAAAATACATTAAATGCTTCTTAGTTTCTGAACAGAGGTTTACTGTTTCTGTAACAGGTATTTAGGGACACGCATCCATATGAAAATTGTGTGTTTGTGATGTTTTATAATTAAACTTTGTCTCTCAAAAATTTTCCCATATATTCCTCACTATGTAGCTACCCTACTGTTTATGGGTACATTTGACCATTTTCAGCTTAGACATTTCCATCCTATTATTCATCACTCATCAGTTCAAGTTTGAAGATATATTTAGCCTTATTAAAAAGATCAATCTCATCTACAGTATTTAGAATATAATTCATATTTGTTAATGTAAGCAGGCATGAATGATTAAAAAGTGTCTCCTTTGCAGTTACCTTTCTGACAGTGGATGGTGTTGATAGCTTCTTAATGCACCAACAAACCTTTGAATTGCCCTGGCTTGTAGCTGCCCTGTAGTAATTACTAACTATAGATTGAACTAACTCTGTTTCTTTTGAATAACACTGAAGCTGTAACATCTTCAAAAGTGCTCAAAGTGCTTCGATCTTTCCAAGTGCTTCGATCTTTCTATGCATAGCTGGGCCAACAAGCAAAGGAACTGGAAACCCATTTTGTGCAAACAAGCATGAGATTCAGAACACTGCAATTACTGCAGTGTCCATTTTCTTTAGCAAACATAGTTTAATTTTATTTTTGGTGAGGTCTAGATCCTTAAGTCTTTAAGGAGGCAGGACTGGACCAGCGCTTACAGTGAAAACTGTTGGTCTTCATGACTGACTTCAGAAAAAAAATTAAGCCAATTACTAGAAAATAGCAGCTTCTGAAGTATGTACAGCTCAGCTTTAGCAAGAGCACTCTATAAAATCCGGAGTTTGTACTCCTCGATTACATATCCTCATGGCTCCCTCGTAAGACACCGTTTCTTCAAACAAGCTTATGCATGTTTTAAAATACAAGCACCAACTCTAGACTCCAGTGCAAAAATAACTAGACAATTCAGTGAAAGAACACATGCTTTACCTCCGTGATACTCCTAGCTGAAGGCATGGAGGACAGTTTCATAACTGGCCATTCATGAGGCAAGTCACCTTCTGCGGATTCACAAAGAGGACATTGTTAGAAGGCAGTAAGTTTTATGGCTGCAAAACTGGCACTATTTTTAAAAAACACAGAGTTGACTGAAACAACTGAAGATTACCTTTTCCCAGAGTAAGTCAATATTTAAGTCCATTTCAGAAAGCAAGCTTAGCATTCAAGACAGATTTCAGAGGCACAATTGTGCAACTATCAGTGTCGAGAGCTGAGATTTAGACAGCATTCAGAAAGCTGACACAGTAATTACTAGCAGTGGTTTTGGTGTGGGATCTGATGGAGGACAAGCCCTAGAAGGGCACATTACATGTGCTCTCAAACAGTGTGGCAGTACTGCCACCCCCCCAATCTATTTTTTTTAATATCATAATCAATGTCTTGCTCATGGCATTGTTGTATCTTGTATGTGTGCTGAGATGGGGTGCTATCGTTTGCTGACTGATCAGTGTTCTGTATCAGTGATTTTTCAACTTGGGACTTGCATTTGACTTGAAAAATACACTGAAATGGAAGGAGAAACTCCTTCACAGGCACTAAGCCTTAAGTTCACTAACTCATTCTGTTTCATTTCTACTGTAGATTCATTGCTTATAGGGTAGGATCTCTGAGGCACAATAAATCACTGCTCAGTACAGTGTGAGCTGATGCGATGGATGTTTTATTTGTGAATTGTGTTAACATGATACAAAGTCATTTTAGAATTGGTGATGTGCTTGTATGGTGCTGCTTAAGTTCTGACAAATGGATTTCTCCAGTCTTCTGTCCGCCCCTAGACAAGGGTTCTGCTTGCACTTACAGAATGGGAAGGAAGAACTGCTGTTAGAGGACTGCTAGAGATTTTGAAGTAATTTGCTAATCAGGACTATGGTATTGCTTATTGGGGCTGTATGTTAGTATTTCATTTTACTGTGAAAACCTACAAATCCTCTCTGGGAAGGGTCCAACTTGACTGGGTAATGTGAAAACGTCCAAGGCTAAGCTAGCTTTTAAGGCAGTTGTCTGAAAAGGAAGAATATAGCCTTTACTAAAATCAGGAAGGCTGAAGTAAGTAGGACTAGGACTGTAATAGTCTGCTGCAGCAGACAGAACACCCGTTGAGCCTTTGTTCACTTCCGTGAAAGTTAACAGCCTCCTGTCTAGAGTTCTTAAATACCTGGCTAAAATACTTTGTATAATCTCACTTCCATTGACAGAAGAGCAATCACAGGATCAAGTTAGGATCAAAACCATCAGACTCAAAGAATGTGGTTAGTTCTTGCACATTATGCCATACGTATAGTCAGAAGTTGTTTTGCTTGAATGGTCAATCCTGGACACAGTTCACACTTGAGAAAGCAAAGCAGAGTTGTTTTTTCTCAATCAATTGTTTATAAAAGGCAAATAGTGGTGTCAGACTGCAAATTAAATCCTGCAGCACCTGGTTTCCAGCCCTGCTTAGGAGTCTGCCCATCCCTCGTGCTGCAAATAAGTATTAAGGATCCTTCCTCTTAAAGGAAAGAAAGATTACACATCCCCACAGAATGCCTGGTGTTGAACAGATTTACCATAAGCTATTTATTGTCTGTACTCCATTTTCTGGCAGTACCATACTGTGAAGGGGGTTTCTTGACACAACTGCTGCTCTGATGTAGCCCTCAGTTGTCGACTGACTTTTCTTTAGGTGGAATTTCTTCTTTCAGGTGGCAGGAGGAATGAAGTTCATGTTAAAACTTAAATGGTCATATCCTTGATTCTCAAGAGATAAAAAACTGTTTTGAGTGGGTTGGGGGTTTTGTAGGCTGTTCTGGGCTTTTTAAGCAGCCATACAACACTATATTGTACTTGCTGAATTCAGGATACTTGGGTAGATGAAGCACAGACCCAGAGAACTTTGCTTATAGTCTTGGCCTTAACATCTCCTGTTTTGAGCACGTTGACTATTTTTACACTGCCCCTCTTCCCCAATCCGTTCTGAATTTCCCAAAGCAAGCCCTATGAGTCAACTTATTCCTTAGACTATGATTACTTGTTCAATATAAAGGAGTTGCCAACACATTTTTTTCTGTCATAAATGGGCCAAATAAATGTGAACAGAGCAGGAAACTTTAGGATGAGATTCTTTTACATCACTAGATTTCCAGTTTGTTTGAAATAGCTAAAAGGCTTAAAGATGATCTAAGGATCTTAGTGTTTAATAATAGTAACTGCTTTATATAAAAGAAGTTTTGGATTCTGGTTTAAGTAGTCAATAATGCTGATTATTGGAGCAAAGGCCATTTGTTAGGCTATTGAAGGTTAAACCAGACGAGGCTGTTAGATGTTGGCTATGCTGGAAACCATCAACTCGTTAGCAAAAAGACACAACTAAAGATAGATGCCTACTAGGAAGTTAAAGAGATTGTTTTGGAAGACTAATTTTGCCTAACTAAGCAGTGTATATACAAGAACTGAAGTTGTTGATGCACAGTTGTCATTAATAGCTTTACTGAACGTGGTTTTCTTTTTTTTTCTATGCAGTTGAATTCTGTAAGAGAAGTTACCCATTTTTCACACTTTAGTAGTTTGGCAGAGTTTTCCTGTTGGCAGGTACTAGGACAAAGGTCTTTCCAGAGAACTGTTCAGCTCCTCAGAATACTGACATTTCAGTTGAATTCCTCAAGTTCAAATTTCTAAAATTTATGTCCTCTCTTTTGAAGGGAAGCAGAACTTAAGGAAACCTGTCAAGGACTGAAATTCTAGGGTTGTGAGACATCACCAGGGAGCAGTGCACAATGTCAACTGCAGGAGTTGCTGCTCAGGAGATGAGAGTCCCATTAAAAACTGGATTTCTTCACACTAGTCAAGGCATGGGGAGTCTGAAAACCTGCTGGGGGAGCCACAGTGGATTTGAAAAGTGAGTGAGGCTAAAATTTCATCTGTTGCATCGTCATATAGATGCGATGAGTATTACGAACACTTATACCAGTGCTGACTGATGGTTTATTTACAGTGAAGACTTCTTTTTCTTTTAGTACTTTCTTTAACGTGGACCCTATAGCAGTGGCGTATAATTTGAATCCATCAACAGAGCCACATTTACCATCCATTGGTAAGTATAAGGACGTAACACATTCGTATTTACCTTAGTCTACTGGATTTGTTTTGGGGAAAAAAAAGGTAAATCCTCAGTTCTTCACGAAAAGCTTTCTCATTCTGGATATAAGGCTGCCCTCTGGTGACAGGATGCAAGAAAATGCTGCTATTCAGGCCCAACAAAAAACCCGAACTGTTTCCAATAACATGGTCAAGTTAAAACAAACAAAACCACCCCTTTCCGTGTCCTTAGAGGCCTCTGAGTTGCTGTTACACTTCAGACAGAAAAGCCATTTAGTAAAATAGCAGTTGTTCTATCATAGTCCTTTTCTGGGATCTCTGTAGCTGTAACTGGTCTATTGCTGATGCTTGGGGTCTCTTGGGCTACATTATTTAACTCAAAGACTGGCCTAAAATAGTAAGGTAATCAGCTACTCTCTTAACTAAATACATAAATCCATGACCAGAAAAGATCCATAATAGCTACTTTTTGCTACCAGAGCATTAAGCAGACATTACTTATTGTTGCATTAGAAGGCATTAAATGTTATCTATACAACGGCAAAGTCATGCACTAGAATATTACTTGGAAGAGTGTTTCTAAAGACTTTCTCACTTTTCTAGGGCACTCTTCCAACCACGCTTCTGTGAATGACCACAGCTTTGCTGAAACTTGCACCCAAGTCCCCTCTCAGAAATCCAGTCCACCTCCTGTAAGTCCCAAAACTGAACAGCCCGTTTCAAGATATGAAGACCATCTCGTTCCTGGCTTTAGTAAACTGTCATTAACCATGGGCTGTGTTTCTGAAGAAACACCTCCTCACATGCCAACAAAAAATGGGCCAATTCAGTTTCTGTCTGCATCTTCCAGTGACAGGAGTTCCAGGCCACTGCCCCCTCTGCCTATTTCTGAAGACCTTACTCCAGATGAGGTTGACAGGGAGGTGGAATTCCTCACTAGCTCAGATACTGACTTTTTGTTAGAAGATTATGAACTTCCTCCTTTCAAATCCAGTGCTCCAAGCCGGCGGAGCTTTAGGGGCTGTGGACAAATCAACTACGCATACTTTGATACTCCAACAGGACCAAAACCAGAAGATGCCAACCCTACACAAAGCCTAAGTGGATATATATCCAGTATTTATCCTCCTCCACAGCAGCTGCATCGACGTTTGCGAAGGTCCCATTCTGGGCCAGCTGGATCTCTTAACAAACCAGTGGTAAGACTATCTGGACATTTAAACAGGTCTTCTCCAAACTCGGATGAAGATAAACCAGAGATTCCACCAAGGGTTCCCATACCTCCAAGGGCTCTCAAACCGGATTACAGAAGGTGGTCAGCAGAAGTTGCTTCTAGTGCATACAGTGATGAAGACAGGCCTCCAAAAGTGCCCCCCAGAGAACCTTTGTCACGCAGCAATTCCCGCACGCCAAGTCCTAAAAGCTTGCCATCATACCTCAATGGGGTTATGCCCCCCACCCAGAGTTTTGCACCTGATCCTAAGTATGTCAGCAGCAAAGCTCTACAAAGACAAAATAGTGAAGGATCTTCCAACAGGGTCCCCTGCATTCTTCCAATCATTGAAAATGGTAAGAAGGCCAGTTCAACGCACTACTACCTGCTGCCTGAGAGGCCTCCCTATTTGGACAAGTATGAGAAATTCTTCAGAGAAGCCGAAGAAAGTAGCTCTACCACAGAGGTTCAGTTGTGGTCTGATGACTGCACAGCCAATTCAGCCCCAGCAAAACTGGACTCAAAACCTAGAGTGGACATAGCTGGTCATCTGAAACGGAAACATCTGTCTTATGTGGTTTCTCCGTAGTCTCTGGAAGCACGGTCTCAGCTCAGTTGTTCAGGATGGAGCTCAACTTTATCATGTTACAAAGTTCTTCAGGTTCTCAGATAATGAAGTAGGACCAGTTTGTTCCCCGCGAACTGGAAAGTGGATGGTAAAGTCCTCTTATGCTGCGTATCTCTGATATGTTTCTTAAGACTTTTTTTGTCTTGGTACGTACAGCTGAAAATCTACAGAGATTCCATAGAAACATATGGAGGGGTAGTAGTCACAGTTGGCCAGTTATGTGCTACCTAGATGAACGTATTTGGTAGTCATGGTATTAAAGAAATCAATCTAGCTTTGCTTATGAGTCACTTACAAAGCTACAACAGGGCAGATAATGCAGTACAGGTTTTGTATCAGGCATTTCCAAAAGTTCTTTCACACAGGAGCTCTTCTGAGAACAGATTCTGTCATCTTTGACTAGGATACGCCAGCCTGGTAAGAAGGTAGCTGCAAGATCTGATACCCACTTCAAGACTTGGCAAGCATATTGGAAGTGCATTTCGAAAGATTAACCTGTTTTATAACTTGATTTGACACTAAGACTTTTAAAGTGAGTTAGGTTTTGTGGATTCTTTCAGTTGCTAGACAACACCTGGCTCAATTTTGCAGTTTTTCCTAGGAGAGACTTGGACCAGCTATTGCTAAGCCTCTACTGCTGCTCTTTTCCTGCTGGATCCTAAAAATGTGTGAAAGTGGCCTGAAAGTGGCAGAGGATACGAGCAGCTCTACAGCTGTTATTAGGCAGGCAGCAACAACAACATGCTTACCTAGAGTCTGGAATTCTGACTGTATTAAACACAGAAACACAGCACAAGCTGGTCTTGTGGTTTGATTTCTGTTCAGTATTTTAAGGGAGGAGAAAGGTATGAGGAAAAAACGTGATTCCATTTATGAACAGTGTCAGTCCCATCTCTCGCTGCTTCAGATGCTGCTTCTTGCTGTTCAGTTTTTCCTCATTGTGCCTCAGCAACCCATTGTTCATTGAGGTGCCACATTTGTGTATTGGCAGTTTCTCATGCTCATTTGGATTACATTTATCCTCTTGCGGATAAGCACAAGAGACAGGGTGCTCCTTCACGGAGGTGCAGAAGATGAATGTGTTCCTCCACAGAAAGAAACAAGCTGTTTACAGTTTAAACTGCTGAATGAGGTGTTTGAGCTATTTTAAAGCTTAATTTTTATTTGTTTTAGTACAAACTAAATGAAGGTGAAATACATGCTATAGAAATGCACTGATATTTCTGCATTGTGTACAGTATTGAATAAAAAAATCACTTTGTATTTTGAATATTGTCATGTCTTGAATTTAATAAAGTTATGAAATATTTATGATACATTTGGGGTTTTGCTTTATTGAACAGTGAATGCAGTTGTGCATCTGAATGATGTTAAATGTGTAGCAAATGCTGAATTCAGCTTGCATTTAATTCAGATTTCTGCAGGAGTGTTCAATAGCTCACACTGCACACCACCGATTTTAATTCCTCCTTCCTACCTGGCAGCACAGTGTCTATAGTTTTGTGCTTGCAATAAACCATCCTGTAAGACTGAGTTATTCAGCCTATCATTTCCGCATTCTAAGGTGCAAAATGTCAAATGGGTACTTGCAACCTTCCCCTTAAAGCTGAGCAGCTTTAACCCTAATGCCTCAAATAACACTTTCTCAGTTACAGAGTCACTGCTGCAGCAGATTGACACTGCTAAGCTGCAGCTTGTTCCTTGTTGACTGTGGCTTGGCACAGACTCAGTAGTTGTCATTTCAGAAGAACTCAGCCTAAAACGAACCAACTGCCCTGTTACTCTCTTCCAGCTTTTGCTTCTGGGTCCCACTCCATTCTCAATACTTGGAACCCTCTTTTTCTTAACAGGCTGCTCTTTTCACCTTACCTAGAAGCATGTGAATTCCCCAAAGCCCTCATCTCAGTTTGGCTCTTAATGGCATTTACTCTCGAATTAGTAGCAAAGCCAGTCTTGGATGGAAGAAAGCTTCCCCATGCAGATGCCCCACAGAAAACTCTTCATGCTTTCTCAGTGAGATTGGTTTGGCTTAAGGTACTTGGAGAAAAGCCACACTGTGAAATTCACCCCTCTTGACAAGGAGGCCAGCCCTGGCATTCTGTTATTCCTGGATGTACAAGGCATTGCATTTGGATAAGTAAAACAGCGAGTCTGAGGCACTGCCCGTGCTGCCAGGTCTCACTCCCTGTTCTCTTTGTGAGTACAGTGATGGGATAAAGTTTCTGTCCTCATTGCACTTCATACGTGGTATTGCTTACTGACTTGCACTTCTGAAGTGACTAACAGCTGAACACACCTTGGGTATAAAACAAGGCATTTGTTACAATTTCCCCAGCTTCACACACCGGCAATGCACTTTCATTTCTGTTAGCAGTGGAAGTTCCCCAGTCACTGGGCTAAAAATCTTTTCTGCTAATGCAGCAGCAAGACACCTTCTTCCTCAGAATAACAGCTACTTCTGAGTACAAACTTCAGATTTACAGTGCTGAAAGGCTTAAAAACCTTGTACAGCTTGTGCTTTTGAATGGTCTGGCATAACCTCTCCTAAAATTCTGAATTCCAGATGACTTTTAACCTTATCTCTATTATAGTTTTTTGTCAAAAACAAAGCCTACATTCTCCTTTCCTAAAGTTCTGGTATTGTCTACTCAGTCCTGAGTATTTAAAGAAATAGAATTAGGCTGTAGTGAAGCTCTTTCCCACTGTTTGTCAGCTGAAGAACAGCACAGCTACAACTCATTCCAGAAGTTAAATTATGAATCTAAGTTTAGTGCAACTGTAACTGAAGTAAAGCAGATTGAACCTGAATAGAAAATAGCAACAAACTGCTTGGCTATGAGCAAGACATTCAAGCAGGTTACAGAGCTCACGTGCCCCTTCACTGTGAGGAAAGTAATTTATAGGCAAGTCTTGAGTATTTCAGTAGCTTCCCTGTTTTCCCTTTAAAAATTCAAAGTAATAAGGTTGCACTGAGGACTCCCTCCACAGTTCCATGGTTGTCTCTAGGTGGTGGTGATGGGGTCACTGACAAAGCCTCACTTGCATGTTTCCTGGACACCAGATTCCTGTGCTTTGGGGGACAAAGTTTGCAAGGAGTTTATTCCATTTTCCAAGCGAGTAATTAATGCTGTAGAGCTGTGGGGGAAGCTTTGCAAGTTCTGGCCAGAAGACATTTCTCTGCTCATTCCCTGGCACATGGTAAGACTTGTCAGGACACAGCATGCTTTTGTAACAGCCTGATCACATTTGAATATTTAGGGCTTGGGCTCACCTGGGCAAGGCCTGACAGTGCTTCTGAGGAAGACCCTTGCCAGATAGATTTGACTGGAATAATCACACTTCAAAGCTGTTACAACTTGATACCACTGAGGCCTGAAAAGTCAAGGCATTTGAGTTACAGCAGGGAAGAGAGATGGACACTGAGAGAAAGGCAAAGCTTCCCTCAGCCTCCTTACTGAAAGAGGGGGTTACTGCTCACCCCCTGCAGTCTCTTTCTTGCCTCAGTAGCACTGTTGTGACCACCCAGCCATGGGTGCCAGGAGGAAGCGGCTTTCCATTTGCTCCCAGACTAAAACAGGTACAATTGCCCCTGTACTGAAACTTCAGAAACTCTTGCGTTTCCTCCTGCTCCAACCTTGAGTTTCTTTCTGAGCAGTTTTTAAACACTTCTAAAGCGGTAGGTTTGACATGCTAAAGGAAAGCATCCATCTAGTCCAGGACACAGCCGCCAATTTGGCAAGGGCAGTTATTACAGCAGGGAGTAGTTGCTGATGGAATTCAAACTGAGTCTTGTCAGGAACTCAGGGTTAAGATGATGACCAGATCAGTCATGGTGGAATTCCCACCCTTCAAACTCATGATTACAGACTGTGGCCCTTATAAACACTTTAAATACTATGACAAGCTGTATATTAAATACAGAGTCTCTAGATTACCATCAAGAAGGAAACTTAAGGTATAGGTAATAAGATGCATAATTTCATCTCTAGTAGGGTCTCTGCAGTTAGGAAACTCATTGAGTTTGTGTGTATGGAGTGGTCCTGGGGTAAACTTAAAGTAGCCTAATCTTTTTATT
This sequence comes from Loriculus beryllinus, assembly GCA_039877255.1. Taxonomy (NCBI): domain Eukaryota; kingdom Metazoa; phylum Chordata; class Aves; order Psittaciformes; family Psittacidae; genus Loriculus; species Loriculus beryllinus. The sequence goes on along the minus strand of JBCJKH010059979.1, from coordinate 86,462 downwards.
TTCTTGCTAGCTTGCTTACAAAAGCACTTCATTTAAAATTGAAAACATTCAGCAAAATTTTTCATAGCTCCTTGGCACTGAAAATTCAGCACATGAAGCTTAATTATACTTATTAATATTTGTTAAATATACTTATTAATATTTGTTCATAGCACTGCAGAGATTTCTGGCTGCTGAGCTGGTGATTAGCATTTGTAAGCTGCAAGAGGTGCTACCCCCACCCATCCTGCACTGTAACTCAGGCCTTGCATAATCCCCACCCAAATGCCTATTTTCATCCACACAGCTCATTATTTTTTCTGAATCACATATGGAAGACACACCCATGATTGCTCATAGACTGGTGCTATATTATTTATATATTGGTGTGCACCTTGATCCCAGTTGTGGTTAATTTTGGAGAAGGTGTTAGGTATTCCAAATTGTAAGTGGCATGCCACTGAAACATGGGAACCAGCACTGCTATTCATTTCCTTACAAAGTGATTCAGAGGAAGAGATGCTTCTGTGTGTAAAACCTGCAGCTTCTTGCTGAAGATTAAAACTGTCGCCCAAAAACTGTTACCATGTGAAAGCCACAAGAAGAGAGCAAATATACTGCCATGAAACACCAGAGAAAAAAAACCCATGACGGGTTACCCCACCATCACCCCTGAATCTGCTTGAGGACATTCACCACTGCACATTGAGCCATGGTGATAAAATATTAAGAGACCTTCCATGTACTAAGTCCTGCATCTAGCATAGGATTCATGAAACCTGGCTCAGAAGGATGATCTTCTGCCCATCACCTACCAAGGTGACAGGCATGTTTCTGTCATCAAAAATACTCACTTTACCTTTGTTAATGTGTTTATCATGCTCACAACTTCAAAGGCACAGACAGCACTAGCAAGTGCCCTTCCGGAAGGCAACTGCAACACACAACCAGCCCTATCCACTTCGCAGTCTTTAGGCATAAGGCTCTTCAGGAGCTTAGTGACTTCAGGGAAGTTCATACTAAGGACCACATCAGCTCATGCCATGTCAAGTCTGACTGCTACATGGCAAAGTGCAAGAAAGACATAAGCAAACAGCCAGTGAACCTTTGCAAGGTTACTCACTGCCTTGCAATCCCTACGTTGTCACTTACCAGCTGCTAAGCAACATCCAGAGGAAAACCAAGGCTCCAACCATACTAGGCTGCACCTGGTGACTTCATTTGTCATCTCTCACGTTGACAAGTTATTCAAGAAAAGTTTCTCTGCATCCTGGTTGCACACCCCTGCACTTAGAGCTTAAGCAATTTGAATTGGGACTGTGCTCTTATGATGCAGAATCTGTATCACGGCACGTGGCAATGCAGAGGCCTCTAACAACGCAGGGCGGAGGTGAAATGACAGCACACACCCTCACACGTTCTGTTGCTCATGGGATTTAAATAGCCTGAACTGCTTTTGCTGCTGGGAGGGAGGCTTGCCTTTTCACAGGGTATTTTCTCATCATGCTGTAAAAGCCCAATGAACTGAAGTGGTCACTACCTTAAAAGCCACAGCAACAAACAGCCCTGCCTGAGACATGCTCTTGTAAAAACGGGTGGCGGTGAGGCAAGTGCCAGTGAGCTCCTGCCTTCAACAGAGGCTGATGGAGAACTGGCATGGAGCTGAGAATGAAAGACTAGCCTGAAGGAAGGATGAACTGTTTAGCTCCTAGCTTTAAGTGGCTTAATACTAGTGTTTTGTAAAGACCAACAGTCTAAACATACATGTTTTTAGGAGCAAAGAGACGTTAGGCTATTTTTGTCTAGAGGTTTTATCAGTCACACACCCAACAGTATTGTTCTATGGAATAACCACAGACCCCATCACTTCCCAAGCAACCTTTCCATTGGAGGCGAAGACAACCACTCCCCTGAGCCAGGGACAGCAGGCACAGGCAGCAGCCCAGTCCTAGCTTTAGGTTACACAACGTGGCACACAGGACTTGGCTCATGACTGCTCAGCCTCTCGGGCAGCTAGAGCTGAACAGGCCATTTACTGCCTCTCCCAGGCCACGCTTCTCCTGTCATTTGAGCTTAATCAGACCGACACAATCAAAAGCGGTCTCCACAGTAAGCCAGGATGCCATCGCACGCCCTGAAGCAGCACAACGAGTAAGGCGGCTGTTTTACGAGCAGTCCAGTTCGTAACACCCGAGCTTTTACACTGGGACATTCAATCACGCACCAGGGAGTGACCCATGCAGCACACACAGACCCCGCCAGGCCACGGACGGTCTCGCGGTGAGGATCCACCAAGTTCTGAGCATTCGGGGCTCCGGCAAAGTAACGCACACGTGGCCGAGACGCTCCCCCGCGGCTCCCGGGGCCGAGGGGTGAGTGGGGTCTGGCGGCCGCCGCACGGGGGCGCGCTGGGCCCAAGCGAACCGGAGGCACCACGGGAGCGGCCACCAGGGCCCGGCAGCGGCGCTCGGCTCCTCGGTTTAAGACCGATAAAGGGGTTAATGGCCTGGTTAACGGGGGTTAATGGCCTGTAGCTCCCCAAGGAGGAAACCCCCCCCAAACCCAACCCGATTCCTTTTGCTCCAAATGTGTATTTGGAAGCTGATGGGAAAGCCCATGTCTCCATAAGCCCATACAGGATGCTGGAGCTGCATTATTCCTTGACTTTCCTAGTGGAAGCACTCATTTCCCTTCTGCACGACTGAAAGGAACGGAAAGCACACTTCTACAAACCACAGTGGGAAAGCAACCAACTCACACATCAGATGTGGCAAGGAGAGAAGTTAACACAGATAAACGCATCCTCTGGGGCCAGTTCTCTTGGAGATAATACTCCCTACTACTCAACAGGAGAGCTCCTCTTAAAAACTGCTGCATCCATCAGCAGTCAGATTTGCCACCACTCAAGGCAGTGTCTGACCTGCCAGTCAGCATCTTGCCCAGCTGGGCACTTCAGCACGAGAGGACTCTTTCCAAGTCATATACAAAATAATACAGGAAGAAGTGGGAGCCTGAGGCTAGAGCTGCGCGTGTGCCAAAGTAAGCAATGCTTTCTCAGGAGAAGTCATTATAACTTGAAAATGTTTCAATGTACAAAAGCAGGCAGCTCCCAGAGTTACCCAGCAACACGTGCAACTTAGAAAGTGGGTTTGAAACTACATAGAGACCAGCCTCCCAAAATAATTAACTGGAACTTAACAGCACAGAGAAACCAAGCACCTAGTCTGAAGAACTGCAGCTGCAAAAGCCTCAATAGAAATACATCTCTCAAGAGGACAGCAATTCAGAAATTCCTAAATTCTAGAAGCAAGATTCATAAATAGCGTCTGAAAGAACTGAAGTATCACTGTTGCCAGGTTTAGAGCCCGCAAATGATGCTGTATTGCCCAGTCCCAAATCCTGTATTCTCTAACAACAAACACAGCAGTACTGACTAGCAGAGAGCAACAGCAAAACAGCCAAAAGCAAGAGCAATGCCAGCCAGGGCAGCACCCACAGCAGTGAGGGGCACAGTCCCACCGTACCTGAGCAAGGAGAGCTGACCATGTCCTACAGAGCCAACACCTTCAGCCAGCAGCCCCGTGGCTGACCACACGGCAGCTCTGGAGCAGGTACAAGCCCAAAGCCAGACCAGAAGCCCCTCAACAACTCCAGCTCATCAAGAACCAGAGCTGTGCCAAACCTTCAACTTATACAGAGCTCCTGGGCCACAGGTGAGGGTGCTGAGAGGGCACAGGAGAGGCTCATCAGGATCATGATGAGCTCTCAGGGCCCACAGCTGCTGCTCAACCCTGGAAAAACTGTTTCCAAGCTGTTTGAAGGAATGATGATCACTGCTCTACATCAGCTTTACTCCTTCCTCCCCTTACCATTAGTGCAATGGCCTTGAATTAAATTGCTAAAGGTACTTAAGTACCTAGAAGGACTGTGAACTCTATGTACAGAGGAATTATTTAAGGTTGTACAAAGGGATAATTGTTGAATAGTCTTGTAGAAAGCACAAAGGCTCTAGAGCCACTAAAGAGACTGGGCACAACACAGAGTTGTGAGCAATACCTAACTGCTGTGCCTCAGTGCACCTAGACAATATAGAGGAATTGAGCTACCTAAAACATAGGATACTGGGTTTTACAAGTCTGAACCTGCTTCTGGAGCTTAAAATGTATGTCAGTCCCGTTTCCAAACTGTGGCCAGAAAAGACAAACCAATAATGCTGCACTCCCTTAAGAAGTGATCTACTGGATAGAGTACCTGGGATTCAAGAGAACTGGATTCTATTCTCTCACTTCTGGGTTGTGTGGCTGGACCTGCTCTGCATACAGAGCTCTGCTGAGTGTCCGTGCATGCAGAGAAGTGGTGGACACTTCTAGAACAGCAATACATCCTTTGTTCTGGAGGTACAGGCTGTGAACATAAATGATGGTAGGGATGCAATGCTTGTGATTCTCTAGTTGGCACCTTCCTACTTCTCTGGTACATGCTTATCTTTCCAAACAAGTCACATGTCATGCAGGCTGCTGGAAGGTTAACTGTCTTTCACCATTTTGAATTACTGTTTGTATCCTGCATCACAATGTATCTTCTTGTTGAAAATTAACTGATAAAGTAACCATTCTTTGCTCTGACAGTCACTGTGGGTTTCATGCCTTGTAGTTAGGTCATAGCAAATAAGATGCATATTCAAAATGGCTAGCAAGCTGTCCAGGGCTTGTAATTACTGGATGAAGCATATTCCATTGTGTACTTTTATGGCTGTAAGTACTATGGTTCAGGCTGTTTTGCATCTGTTACGTGTTGTGTCTGTCTCCACCTACTTTAAAGGCAATGCTTTTCTCTCTCTAGAAGAGCATCCTTTTTCTGTTGCTCCGAGGGACATATTCCTGGGTTAGGATTTCCACCTGCTCACAGTACAGTGCTGTGTACTTTGCTTTTCCTTTGTGGAAAGAAACTTGCCAAAGAACTGTAGCAGAAACAGACTGCTCACTCTCCATCTGCTCTTTGTTTCTCCTGGTTCAGAGCTGCTGCTTAATCTGTAACCTCCTTAATTCTAAAGCAAAATATTTTTCAGCATTTAAAGTATTCACTGCTGGCACTAGCATGTATGCCACCTTGTATACATTCCTGTTCCTAAGGCATATAATACATCTCAATTCAGTAAAAGTGCTCACTCTCAACTATGCATTGAAGCCTACACAACAACCAGAATCTTCTTGAAAGATGATACAAGGCATTTCAGATGATGCTAACTACCTTCTCAAACAGTGCACCCTCCAAATCCTCCAACTGTCAGGGAGCAAAAAATACTAGTTAGAGAAGAGCGGATGCACCCTCTTCAGTTTAAGCAAAGTTCTGTGGCAAAAAAATATCCAATCACCATAGGCTCCTAAACTAAAGCGTGACAATGCTATAAAGCAGTACTACAGGCCAGAACGCCCAGCTTTTCCTGTATTCTGAATCATGCTCACTTACAACCAAAGTGCTTATTCCAGATTCTAGGACAAAGACTCCTTCCACCATCATTTGCTTTACATTTGCACAGCAATACCAGTTAGATGTGCAGATTTAAGGAAAAAACATGTCCAATCTGACACAGATTACAAGTTTTTGCATATCTTGAGCATCTTTCAAAGCTAGAGAAACATATGGAAGATTTCCTAAACAAATTAGAGGCAGAGCACACAGATAAAGCAGTTCTTCCAGTAGAGACTAATAACATAGACATTACCTCATCCTAAATTTGCTAAAGGACCTATGTATTTCATTACTAAAACGCAGTAACTGAGAATGAACTTGGTTCCCATTAAAATAAGCTATCATAAAAGGCACCTATGAAGTCATTTTCTGAAGTTCTGATGGTGCACTTGAGATGTATGCTGAACTATGTCTCCAGGTGCTGGGGTAGTCCAGAGAGGTGCCACCTAGTGAGCATGATGTGCCAGTCAGGTAAGATGACAGTGCCAGGTAACAGCAGTTATTTGGTAAAAGAAAAGGAGCAAAACCGAAGATTCATCCCAAATTCTTAATTCACATGGGAACACAGCCCACTACTTCCTCCAGAAAGGAATCTGGAGCCCAGCAATTCCTCTAAATGGACACATACTCACTTAAGCCAGGGTTCTTGCAAGTTCCAATTTATAGTAAGCAGAAACAAGCACTGCTATTGGTGATAAACTACTAAATCCAAACTTGCTGCTTTATGCTGATTATTTGCTACTTAAATAGCTCAGTGGATCTGCAATCATTTAACATAAGAGAAAATTCCAACAGTATCATGGACAATCTGCTAGCTGTAGGAATTCCAGTGCGCTTGACAAGGTTAAGAACACTCCACAACTATCATGTCCAGCTCCTAACCCCAAATAGGACAACACAGAAGCTAAACAATGTATATACAAGTGTTGTCCAAATGCTTCTTGAGCAGGCAGGCTTGGGGCCATGACCACTTCCCTAGGGAGCTTGTTCCAGTACTTGACCACCTTCTCATTTTGGCTCACTTGAGGAAGACTGTGTACGATTCTATATAGAAGTTGTTCTGAACAGTACACTGCTAGCCATAGTGGTAAAAAAGGTTTCACAGGTCTGGGTTAGGAGGAAGCATGCAAAATAAAAAAAACACACAAGCAGGGTTGCTTCATTTTTATTTACTTTGCAAATATTTTCCCACGTGATTTCAATGCCAAGAGCTAACTAAGATTATTAGGTGCTGACTGCTTTTTCGTGATGAAGCTTTTTGCTAACAGGTTCTTTTTCCAGGAATAAAGATTACCGGTTTGCTAAGGTGTCCCAGGTTAGGGAAGTGCAGCTGCTAATTTCACCTCAATTAGACTGCATTTACAACAGCGCATCTTACTATTATTCCACAGAGGATGAGATTCTCTATCTGAAATTCTTTTACTCCCTGACCCACACCAGGATTTCACTCTTTCAGTATTAGGGGTGCCTTCACCTGTTCGGCCACTTCTCTCCCCATCAGTGTTTCAACAATGGCCAACCCAAATTCAAAGCTGGTACCAGGACCGCGGCTGGTGAGGATGTTCCCATCTTTCTCCACACGGCTCTCGGAGTAGTTGTAGTGTGCTTGGGGAGGACACACAACAGAAAGAGGGTCAGTCTCCAGCAGAGTGCCCACAGATGCTTCAGAGCATAGACCTGCCTGCCAGGACACTGCCACTTGCTGTCTGTAGGCCCTGACGGCAGTCAGCATGCAGTGACAATGGCATCATGCTTCATAGAAGGACCCAGACTGCCTTGGGTTCTGCACCCCTGCCTCTCTGGAACCAAGCAGCTCCTCACTGCCTGCAGTCCTCAGAGGAAAAAGGCACACAGCAGTATGGGAATGCACCTCTGGATTCTACAAGCTCCTCAAGAAGTGCTCACTGTGCCTGTCAGCTCCTGTGAGGTTACTTTTGGAAGTCATGCTGCTTTTGTGTAGCTGTTCACAATCTTCTTGTTTCCAAAAGCATGCAGAGGGAACTGGAGGAACCCTGGCATCTCCTGCTCACCTTCAGACTTGTTAATGTTCACAGAACGACTTCTTAACAGTACTTCACCAGTTCTTCCTTCAGGTATGAAAAGGAAGTGTGGACCCATGAACTGTTCACAGCATGAAAGCACTATTCATGGGAGAGCAGGAAAGGTGCTACTGGGGTTCGCTGCTGGCAGCACAGAGGCAAAGAAGCCAAAGGGCAAGAGATGGCTCAGCCTCAAGCGGACAGTGGGCAAAAAATGCTCCTAATATGACAGCAGCAGTGTATTTTCCCCAAGGATGAGAATGTCAATAGTGCCCTCTATTTTCAGGTTAAACAGACTTGGAAATACAGTCTTACCATATTAAGTTGAATTGTGATTATATTCAGGAAAGCACTATGGCAATTCAGAGATACAAAATACAATACAAAAGCTGTTTTCCTTTCTTTAAACCAAGGGTTCAGCTAAAAAATAAATTAAAACTGAGAAGGGTTTAGAGAGTAACTTAGAAAAGTCAGTACATACCTCCATTCATCATCTTATCTTTGGCCAAAGGATGTGTTGTGACTTTACTCCCAAACGCTATGCCATGTGCCAGAAGGGCAGTAGGACCTGTAAGGACATAAAACTGCACCAGTCAGGAACTGCTTCCTGCTACAAACACTTTTAAGAACACATGTTCAGGCACTAGGCCCTCAAGCAGCCAAAGCTCACTGTTGACACACTACTTTACATAAAACTGATGCCAGCCGTATCTCTGAAGCAAAAGGCCTCAAAGAGAACACAGCTGGATAATCCCTCCCGTTCTATCACACAAAATGCCCTATGCAGAGAAACACACAAAGAAAAGAGAAGGCTTAGGGAGCACCCAGTGCACACAGCAACCTACATGTGATTGTGCTGCCTTTGAAGAACACTAGTCACTTCACATCCAGATAATACATTTTAATTAACACTGCTTGAAGCTAGAAGACATTAACAAGTCCTTTTACTTCATGACCTTGTTAAGCCTTGAATTCAGAGACTTAACAGATAAAATTTCATTTGAGCAAGTCTGTACATATTGCAATTGTGTGCCAAGCAGTTTTTTTTGACAGATGATGGACTAACTCCTAAGTTTTTGATTTTAGCAGTCTTTCCCTTTTCTGTTCACACTTCCTTCTTAGCCTGAATTGAGGAAGGACTTTAGGTCAAGAATTTTTAGGTCATCTGACCAAAAAATCCTTAAAGAAATTCAAAAGAAAACCTGAAGGGAGGATTTGCCTAAAGTGAATTTCATTTTTGTACATTTGATTTGCTTCAGATACAGTCTGGGAAATAACCTTCTTTGTGTTATGCTGGAAACTGGTCTAAGAATCATTATACCTAAATAAACTGTGCTGATTACAAGAAAAGGCCTTTATTGGGCAATCACGGATTTGAGATTGCTCTGCAAGAGAAAGAGATGGAGAAGCAGAAGACTGACACAGCCAAGGTCAAGAGTGTTCACATCTCTCTATGCATTTCACCTAACTGAAGAAAGCAAAAAAAAACAGCAGTGTACCAGAAAACACTCCACAAACACACTCTGTTAGACTTGTTCTCAGCTACAGGTACCTAACCCAGCCCCTTGGTTCAGTTGGGAGCACTGGCAATTGTTCATCTTGTTTTGTTCCATACAAATCTTACAAAGGAATGGACTGGATACCCAGCCGTGCAGAGCATGTAAGCAGACAACCCTCTTCTCAGGGTAATTCCGTCTTTTATTACCACACAGATGAGGAAGGATGAGTCTGTAATTCTATATGTACAGCCTTCCTTCTGAAGTTAAAGGGCAGGAGAGGAGATGTGAGATAAATTTATAGCAATGATGTCCTGCCAGTACTGTGTCCTCAGAGAAAGATCACCAGAATAAGCATGTATTTAGTACAAAATCTTAGCATGTCACCTTTTTATTTTAAATACAACTGCTTGGAAAGAACTAGATGCCAAGCAGAACTTGCAGGTTAAGTGTTCACAGGAATCCAGAGATTCTTCTATTACATTTAGATGCTGATGGGTGCATGTATAGTACAAATCCCTGCTACTCAATTCCAGGAATACAGATTTCTTGCATGCCCCTTCAAAATATCCAAATGCTTTACAAATCAACACACCCTGTTAACCCACCTGCACAAATAGCAGCAATCAGGCCTTTTCTGCTTTCCTGGTCCTTCAAAATTTCCTTCACAGCAGGAGACTGTATGAAGAGATCATTTCACAAGTCATTGTTTGGGGTTGATTATTTGAAGCATGGCTGGTTTTTTTTTCCACTGCAAATTCCTAAACAAGTTTTACAGAGAAAACCAGCTGGCAGCTCCCCATCCTGCCTCACAACAGAGGCCAATGAAAACACTAAGAAGGAGAAAAACTGAAACCAGTAAATACTTGTCCCACAAGGCATGAGCAAGGAAACCAGAAGGCACTGCAAGGAAGTACTTGGCCCATGACAAAGCTAATTTAATCCATAGTTATAGAAAGTTACTGCTTAAAATCTTTGCAAGGCAAACAAGAAAGATTCATGAGATACCTCCAGTCTCTACAGTTCTTAAGAAGATTTATATGGGATACTTGACTCATATTCCAGGGCTTACAAACTGTGTGATACCATCTAAATCCTATCTGATAGATCAACTCGTTTGTCTGCCTGCCTTCCACAAAGTATTTATACTACCACTACAACAATTTGGCACCAGAGACAGAATTCTTGAGCAGAGTCTTGTGGGTTCAGCCTGGTTTATATTTCATGGAATTACATCTTCATTTGCAACTGTTTCATCTTCATATGATTATGAACAGAGATGTTTTCCCACAATACAGAGCACCCTTCCATTTTTATGCTGCTTAACTAGGTATTCAAGAATTTACCCAGTTCTCCCACCTGTATGTCGACAAGAAAGACTTAAGACAATTAGTTTCCTGATTCATTCAGAAGATGAACTGAATCTGCAGAACTACTATGAAAGCGTAGACCACCCACTACTCATGAGGATGCCCATAAATCTTTAAGATACCAAAACTTTACCTCTGATAAGTTTTGAGCTCCAAGGTTACCCCCAGGCAGGACAACGACATCATAAGGTCCCTAAAAAAAAAAAACGTAAGATAAAATTATTCTGTTGAAGAGAGGCTGGTACATAGATTACACTGGTTTAAGGCCACTACAGCTGAGTGGAGTGAGAAGCAAAAGGATCTACCTTGCTTCCAATGAAGAACACTTTACACCCAAAGAACCAGTTACAATCATGGAACAAAATACCATTTCCTTTTCTAGGAGGAGCACATTATTGACAAAGTCTGTCAAAGAACCACCCTTTAAGCCAAGTGAATTTGCTTCAGCAAGCAAATGGCAGCTCTTGCATTGTAAGGGCAAGTGGTTTTGCTGTAATCTTACTGCACAGGTCTGATTACAGCATCCTTTAGCTTCCTATCTGAACTTTTCAGCTGTTTTTTCTGGGCTGACTAACATGCAAATTAAAGTTCTATGCTTGATGTTTTGCACAACCAAATACTTGTGCAGAATGAAATCTGTTTGATCCTAACATGCTATGAAAACAGGACATCACTGAAGGGGAGCACTGTGGGATGTACAACTCTGTGATTCACTACTGCACACAGCTACCATAACATGCACCATATTTCTAAAGGTAATGCATAAGCTTTCCGAATTTCTCTGAAACTGTGAGAAATGTTGGCCATTACATTAGATCAGGATGACCAACCTCTTTTCTGGCATCTTCAAGACTGGCATCAGGGCAAATGAAGACATCTCGGCTGCACTGTACTGGTTCTTTTCCTGTGAGGCCTGCAACAGTCACTTTGATCTAACAGAAGAGTATTTGTATCATTACAATTCAAGAACACACGAATTGTACTTATCTGACAGTTTAAGTGTAACACAGAATAAGCAAAGCACTAACGAAAACTGTCAAGAACAGGGAACACTTAACCTTCCCCAAACCATGATTAAATCCAAACGTACAAGGTAAGTAGTGATTTCACCTAAACATTAACAAATACCTCTAAAAATTCAACTTTTCAAACAAGACATTTAAGAATACCTGATCCCACAGGATTTAAATAAAACAAAACAATATAACCCAGGAAAGCTGGACTAAATAGACCAGATAATGAATTAAAAGTCTCTTTGCAGGCTCAAGCCATTCTCAAACACACTTATGGCATCTTCAGTTTTCTCCCTTGACTTTTAGATCCCTGGTTATAGTATCACAGCTCACATTCACTAAACAAGCAGGCAAGCTTATTCTTCTTATGGCAGCCAAAATGGGGAGTATATTAATGGAATAACAAGCTCAGTGGGAGCAGGTAATTTTTATTTTAGCCATTTCTATGTATGTGAAATTGGTGTGTTTATGTTAAATCTTATTTTCATACCTAATCAGATGACACCTCTACAGCAATAGTAACAAAGAACATGAGGAACCCCTCCAGACAGAACTCCAGTTAATACCAGGGTTTTAAACGTAGCTCAAGAAAAGCTATGTAATATCATGAGCTGTAATGCAGAGCTATTCAGACCCCTATAAAAACAAAAAGCATGTCCTGCCACTGTTCATGGCAGTAGTCGTGTTTTCTGACAGGGTAAGATCTACTTGAGACATCTGTTCTACTCTACATGAGGTTTGTATTTTAAAAGGCCATCTTTTGCACTAATGTCACTTGTCATGCATGCTTACCTGGGCCAGGGCACACATATAAGCTAATAATAGGAAGACGCATTTCCACTTTATACAACAGACTACACCTTGAACTCCTCACAGTGAACATTAACTTGAGGCAAAGATTTTTCCTTTGACCAGGCACTCACAAAAAGCTTTTCACTGTCTGCATACTCACCCCAGCTCTTCTCATAACATCAGTGGGGATTACAGTTTCCATTTCCTCTGCCCCTTTTGCTAGAATCACCAATGCTCTTTTTGAAGCCATTATCTTGAGCTGTTATTATCAGGTGAGATGGTTGTGAAGGGAAGAGCTGAAGGGAGGGGAGACAGAAAGAGACACTGTGGTTAGAAGGCAAATCCCCTACTACAAATCCTTCCAAACATTTAACAGTGAGTATTTTGTATTTTTGCATTCTCTTTCATTTAAGCCACCTCAATGGTTCACTAACTTCAATTCATATTCATAGCAATCCCACTCAAATAAAAATCTTTTTACAAAGAATGCATTATGGCATTGAGGAATTAAGGCATTTGTGCAGTGGGAGGCACAGCACATCAGCACCAATGGCCTAATCAAGACTTTACATGAGCATGCCAGAGAGCAGGGCTCAAGGTGGGTGGTAGAACTGTTTTCAGTTTGCACACCCTCACTCAAACCCAGACTACTGACTCCCACCCAGGTCAGCATTTACAGAAAGGGCTTGCATGAGCTTTGACCTCATATCTGGTATTTAGTTTCCACATAGCATGAATAAGTTTCCTATGACTTGTAATGACTTGACCCTGCAAAACCTCAGTAACAGATTTCTGTGGGTATGTCACAGTTTTGTGGGGGAGACATGAGTGCATGTGTAATGGGGGAGCAGAGCACAGCATTTAGCAAATGGAACAAACCAGACTTTTTTTTTTAGCTCCTAAATTCAAGTTGAGGACAATGTCCAGATTTCCATTTGTAGGTTAAGTTGAAGTAACTTTACAAACTTATACTTTCTGACAGAAGACTGTGAAAGCATCTGTCATTTAAACAGGCATTTTACAGGTCATCCACACTATGACACAGGACTTTTTTTCTTTATGTAGGGACTTTCTTTCCGGAAATGCAAGTAACATCTGGGAACTCTTCATAAAATTTAGTTGCCTACTTGAAAGGAACCCAACTCCTCATCCTGCTTCACCTTTTTCTATTTCCAGGTTCACTTCCTACTGTTTTCCTCATTAAGAAAGATACTATTTCTAAAATGCACTAATATAGAATCATAGAATAATTCAGGTTGGAAAGGACCTTAAGATCATCTATTTCCAACCTCCATGCCATGAGCAAGGACAAATATATAGCAGAACACCCTTTAGCATGGAGAACCACCCCAAACAGACTAATTCAGTGTGACAAACCCTACTTTTAGCGTAGCTGTACGTACTGTCAATACAAGGCCAAGTGAACAAGTACAATGAAATCATAAGTAGCAATAACTTCAGGATAACATAAAGCTTTTTATCAATTCATCTTGAAGATATATGCTGATTTACAAAATTCATTTTCATGAATTTCTATGAACACATCTGAATTCATCCATAAACATGTATGAATTTAACTACCTACCGACAGACTACATCAATAGCCATAATGTGGAAATACTGCATCTGCTTTTTATCACAGCAAAATACTGTAGATCATAGTTTGTATCCCTCTCATGAGTTCTTTAGACGCAAATAGGCACTTGACCCTGAAAGCTTTTCTCCTTCCCTTAATCCAGCAAAATGCAGTCTCTCCCTACTACCCCTAGGCATTTACTGTAATACACTGGCAAAGTCTTGAGCATCAGTACTGCTCTTTATGTGGGTGCATACGTACATAGCTGCCACGCTGTCTACGCTACCAGGGCAAGAACGTTTTCAGAGAAGGCAGAACCAAGTTATACTGCCATAGCAGCCACCCCGTTTTAACCAACTATCCACGCAAAATATAAACCGTTCGTTTGCTTCTCAGTGCCAGCACATGCTCAGGTTACCTGGCACCTTCAAGCTACGCACACTCCCCGCCATGGGGTTACACGCACGTTTCTCGAGAAGGTGACTTCTGGCAGTTAAATCAGAAACCGCAAATAGGCGGCTTTAAAGCAATCACACCCTGCAGTGCCTTGAGCAAACTGCCGCGGAAAGTGAAGCTTTAACGCTGACCAGCTCAGCTAATCCCGGGAAAAGGCCACGGCCCTACATATTCATGTTTATTCTAGGACACGGCGCCATGCGACATTGCGGGGATTTCAGAAGACCACGAGCAGGGGCACAGTGCAAGGCTGCAGGGGCACAGTGCAAGGCTGCAGGGCCTGCACCCGCACGGAGCACAGACGGCGGGAGGCCGGGTCCCTTAAAGTCAAGCACGCGGCCTTCTCCCCCGGCCCGCCGCAGGGCCCTCTCGGGCAGGCCTCGCGGCCCCACGCACCCCCCGCGCCTCGGCCACGGCTTCCCGGGGCCTCCTCCGGTCAGAGCCGCCGAGCCCATGGCGCTACGCGGCCCGCGCCAGCGGCGAAAGCGCCAGCCCCGACTCACCTCAGCCGTGGCGCGGAGACTGAGGGAGCCTCGGCCCCGCCCTCCCGCTCAGCGCCGCAGCCCGCCCCCTTCTCCCCGCTTAACCCGGTTCTCCGCCGGCGTCCCCGGCAGTCGCCTGTCCTCCCTCTCCGTTTGTACAACGCTACGCGTTTATCCCGTTCGGTTAGAGCCCTCCGCCACGACCGTGTCACCCTCCTACAGCAAGGGCGAGTACCTACCTTCGGAATAAACTGCCGCCGCTGTTCCTCAGCGGCCCTCGCACCGCCAGTGCTGAACCAAGCTCTGCCTAACCGGCACCATGCCCCGGGACCGTGGCTCCGGGGCACTTTCCCCCGGCTTTGGGAAGTTTCGGTATTGTGCAACAGACCGAGCTGCTGACTGCGCCCCTCAGAGCCGCAGTGGCCCCGTGTGCCACGGGGCGGGACCTCTCCCGGGCTTTCCTGACCTCTTGCTCCCGGCGCGGAGAGGTTTACGCGAGGTGCCCATACCGGGCTGAACCCGGCCCTGCCGCCTGCCCTGTGCCGCAGCCCCGCTGCACCCGTTACAACCCGCCCCGGAGCGCCTCTTCCCGCCTCGCGCTCGGGCCCACAGCGGCCAGCACCGCCCGCGGCCACGCGACCGCGCAGGAGGGGCAGGGATTGGCCGCGAGGAGACGTGGCGGGAGGGGGACACCGGCCCCGTTAGCGGGCCGTGTCCAGCAGGCGGCCCCTTCCCGCCTCAGTTGTCCGTCCGTCCGTCGTCGCCCCCCCCCGTCCCGCTCGGTTCCAGGGCCGGTACCCGCGCACTGCCGAGGCGCCGCAGCCGTGTCTGTGCCCCGCCACCCGCGGCCTGACCCTCGCCTGTCGGGGGCACGGCCTGGCGAGCCACCGCGGGGATTCCGTGCAGGACTCACCGGGAAGCCCCGATGGGGCCCGGCGAGCGCTGCCCGGCAGCGCCGAGAGGGCTGCGGGTGCTGCTCGGAAGAGCCGGGGGTCGCGCTGTAGGGGGGGGAACCGGAAACCCCCGCCAGCCGGGTTTTCCCCACGCCCCCGAGTGACGCAGCCAGGCCCTTGGGCACCGGTACCGACGGCCCCGCTCGCAGTGCCGCGGGCCGCGCCGCCGAGCACTGACCCGATGGCCGCGTCGGCAGAGCGGGCGCAACTCGCGCTGCTGCCGGCGGTGGTGCTGGCGCTGGCGCTGAGCCCGCCTCCCGCGGCCGCGGTGCCGTGCGGCGCTGGCTGCCCAGCGGGTGAGAGCCGGGCCAGGCTGGGCAGGGGCTGGCCGAGGCGCCGGGAGCGGCCCCGTGACAGCCGCACTGTGTGTCTCGGCCCGCAGGCACCTTCGTGGAGAGCGCGAACTGCTGGCAGGCCGGGCGGTGCCGGCCGTGCCCGCCCGACACGTTCTCCAGCGAGGCGGGACTCAACTTCTGCACTCTGTGTCGGAAGTGCGAAGGTACCGGGCGGGGTAACAGACTACGCGGCCGCTTGTCACGGCCCTGCGTGTGACAGTGGCACTGCCAAAACAACGCGGGGCTTCTCGCTGAAGCCACCAGCCGCACCGTTGTAAGAGCAGAGGACCCGAGCCCTGAGCGCGCAGCTAACCTAAACCTTGATTCTACCGTTCAGGAATATTCAGGTATTTAAAAGAATGTACCTCAAAAAGCGATGCTGTATGCACGTGCAAGGAGGGGTACCGCTGCACTGGCGACGGCTGCTCCCGCTGCGACCGGAGCTGCGGCGTGGGCCAGGAGAACAGCAGGAGTGGTAAGGTTGTCTTTCCCCACCACCAGATGCACTGCAGCCTCTTGCACTGCACGGGAACAATTAGAGTAAGGACCTCACTAGATAAAGTCTGCCGCTGCTATGAATAGTTTGCACAGAAGCAGGCAAACCCACTAAACTGTAGCCCAAATTGTACACTAATGAGTTCCCATCGCATGAAGGCTCTTTTGTTGTCATTATGTGGGAAACAGCTGGGATCTCTAAGATTTAAACATGATTGTGACATACTGTGCCAATAAACTGGCCCTGCAGCGACTACCACACTGGCCTCGCATACTTAGAGCAGTTTATGGAACAGTAATTATGATCCACATTTGTGTAATTATTGTACAAGCAGATAAAAATGTTTTGCATGTCAATTTAAATATGTACCTTGTACAAGTTTACACATCCTTGTCTGTTGAAGGTTGCCAGGCTTGCCGCTATGGAACTTTTAATGATCAGCCTGATGGCTCCTGTAAAAACTGGACCAAGTAAGTAATGTAAAAAATAACTGCTACAGCTATTACATTTGCACTGGACTTTTTGCCACAGTTTTGGTTTGTAGGTGTGTTTGCTTTGTGGTTTTTTTTTTGTTTTTTGGTTTGGTTTTTGGTTGTTTTTTTCCCCCTCTCCTCCTGTTTTGCTTTAAATGTCTTTTAGGTGCTCTGCAAACCAAGTCCTGGAGCCTGGCACTGCAACAAAAGATGTCATTTGCAAACATGCTTCAGATAATCCCACTTCAGTCACTACTCTATCTACCACAGCTCCTGCAATTCCGTTTTCTATCACTGTGCCAGGTGAGTCATTGTATAATATTGCTTATAGAGCTAAAGAATTATGACTTACTTTGAAACATTCTATAGCCCTCACCTCATTTAAAGCAAGAGTCTGTCCTCTGTTCATTGCCAGTGTTGCTGAGTTATCTAGAAGCAGAGTTGGAGACAAAGTTGTCAGCTGATTCAAGGGCAGTAGAATTCTGCTCTGTAACACTTCTTAGAGAATACTGTTTGCCTCCTAGGGAAGGACCTCCAGATGGATATTGTCAGAATTTCTCTTGCTGTAGCTGGGCTGTTGTGCGTGGTGTTTCTGCTACCTTCATTCATATGCTTCAGTATCTGGCAGAAAAAGAAACTACATGCTGTCTTCAAGAAAAGTAAGATAAATGCTCTTCACTTTTTACTGTTGAAATCAGAAATCCAGTTTTTTAAATGCTTTCAAAGATAGCTGAAAATAGTTGTGGGTTTTTTTTGGCCTTGTAAGTCAGAAACACTTGCTCTTTTTCTTTAGTGCATACATCATCTGAACAGTCAATTCAGGAAGATGATGCCTGCAGCTGCCGCTTCCCTGAGGAAGAACAAGGTGAATATAAGGATTGTGGCAAATCCACAGGATTCAGAGATCTTTTGGTGAACTAGAAACTGGACTGTCCAGGTCATCCACATTAGAATTTCCTTTTGGAACAGGGACCTGTTCATATAAATAGAGGGTTTCAGAACTTGTGAATTTCTGAGGGTTAAATTGCAGCCACTGAGGGAAAAGTGGATCTTTTCCATCTTTCAAAAAATAAATAAAAAACTTTTTTTTTTTTTTTAAAAAATAAAGCTCCAGTTTGCTGACTTTATTTTAGAACTAGGAATTGCGTTTCTAAGAAGTGGTACTAGATCTACATGTAGAAAAAGTCTGTACACAGAATAAGTAACAGAAAGGTGCAATAGCTTTGTGGTCCCTCTTATAAATGGTGCCTGAACCATAATTTACATGCAGCATTTGACACTGGAGAGACCTGTAGCACATAGCAGAGCTGTATGCAACACTTGTGGTCTCTACTACCACTTCCAGACATCATCTTGGGGCTTAAGCTCCTCTTAAAGTTTGGCTCAAACCCAACAGCCTTGGGTTTCATGTGCAGATAGACAGCCCTAAAAGCAGATACCTGGCCTGACCACTGCACACCTTATATGTAGAAGAGAGGAAGCCATAAAGATTTAGAGCTGTGAAGTTTTCCATAATAGCTCTCATCTGCTGTTGTATTACACTGATAGGCTTCAGAGACGCAGTGGAAACACTGAGAAAAGCTGTGGTTGACTTGGTCTTACCAGTAGATGTTACTGTGCAGCTAGACTGCACCACCTTCAGCCCTACATCATTCAACTGATCTTTTAGGCAAACATTCTGTACCTTGCAGATGTGATGCGTGTCTGGTACTATTTTTAAAAGCTTTCCAACCTCAGGGTTACAACATCACACACTGTCTTTGATCAATTTCAATTACTGTTACTTTCATCTTTAAGAGAAAAAAGAAATGCATGTTTGAGTCATGGCATTCACATTTGTGACCTTCTACAAAACCAAATAATTGATTTCTTCAGTAAGCGTTACTCAAAAAATAGAATGAAAACCCACCAATGTGTCATGTAAAGGGTGATTTTCCCCTCTGTGTGATTTCAACTTGGAGAAAACACTGTTCTTGTGTTTGAGAATGACAGCCCATCTCTCCACGCAGCAGCAGATTACAATAGCAGATTAGTTTCATCAGACCACACTTCCATATTTTGATAAACTTGTGTACAGTAAATATAAAACCGTATAGTCAGAAAATATCATATTGAAGCCTGAACTGTGAACTTTATATCCCTAGCCCAAGTCTTCTCTTCATGAGTACCTTCAACCATGAGAACAAAGTGACTATTATGTCAAGTTCACAAATTTACATGAACAGGGCACACAAGCAACCTTTGCACCAGTGGACAATATCTTAGAATAGGATAAAATAGTTCTGCTTGTGAATAGTTTCTAATCCACACATAAGGTATGAGAATTGATGTCTACATTCTGTAAAAATACCGAAACATCCAGTGTTTTCTCCTTGGAAAAGAGAGACAGCAGTTGGAATTCTACATTTTGTTAGTGCTTTCTGTATATATTTTGAAATGCTCCAAAGACAGTGCAACCCCCTTTTTTTTCTTTTCCTGTACTTGAAGCAGTCAGGGTACTTACTGAACAGTGAGGTGCTCATTACAGCAGATCTTCCAGACAGTTTCATCTTGCTGTTTTATACAAAAGCTTTGAGAGTGGCCTAAAATTCCCATGAATCAAAACAAAGCCTGTGGAAGGGAAACCAAAAATTCCTGAGTAGTGATTGATTTCTGAGAATAAGGGACACATGTACACCAAAACTGGCTTTCTCATAGAATAGTTACGGTTGGAAAGGACCTTAATATCATTTAGTTCCAACCCAGGGACACCTCACACTACACCTGGTCACCTCACACTAAACCAGGGACACCTTGTCCAACCTGGCCTTGAACACTGCCAGGGATGGAGCATTCACAACTTCCTTGGGCAACCCATTCCAGAGCCTCAGCACCCTAACAGTAAAGAACTTCTTCCTTATATCCTTATATCCATCTATTTCTGAACTGCTTTCAAGGGACAGTCATTCACAGAAAGGAAATACATTCTGAATAAAACATCAGGAGCAATCCTCCTGTCAAGCAATGGATTATGTGGATAATTCAAACATGCACCTTGGCTTCACGGGAGCTTTTATTGAACAGATTCTTTTAATACCTGAACAAATTTACCAGTTCATGTGGAAATAACGCAGGATCAGTCCTTCTAACTGAGCTCCAAGTCTTGTCCGCTTTCTGTGCACGTCTCAATAATCTTTCTTATTATAGCAAGGAAAAAAAGGAACCAGGAATGCCAGGATGACTCTGAAACCACCCGGGTAGTTGGGATGAGGTAACAGGCCAGATGCAAGATTTTGCATTTCCATTTGTTTTTCTTGGAAGTCAGAAAATGTCCTCTTAGCCAGACTGTGCAGAGGCCTGGGTGATGTCAGGTGGAGTTCTGAAGGCATGGAAAAAGGAGACAAATCCTCTTTATAGATAAGTTTAAGCAGGGGAGCCTGCTGCTTTTTTATTGCTTCCAGAACCAGAACCATTTCTTAGTATAGTTACTGACATCGAAACTGTTTGTTGCAAGTCTTGGCTTTGTAATTTCTTGAAAGAGTTGTGTGGGTAAGGAAAACAAAAGGGTTTCTGCCTCTCACCTCCCTCTCTTCTACAGGCATGCTTGTGCATCTGGATGATTGAGACACTGAAACAATAATACCTCCTCTCAAACACAAAAACATCGTATCATTTTCTCAAAGCAGAACATGAGGTCTTATTTTCAGTCTATCAGATCCTTCTGATAGAAGCATTGTCTTCTTTGATTATCATTCTGATACTAAGATTAACGATGTGAAAACTTCCATAGGAGAGGTCCACTCTGAAGACAACACATGGGAAATAGTATTAAACAGGGAACCTGTACCACTCTTGCTTGCATTTTAAACAGGTGACTAAAAGTCAAGGTAAGTTTTCATTATTAAAATAATTCAAAGTCTTATTCCATCACCAAGTGCTACCTCAGTTACTCTCAGCTATGAACAAGCCTTCCCTGATACTCCCTTCAGAGTCTATCAAAGGAGGTTCTCCATCCCACAGGTTTGTCTTAGTTCTGCATCAGGAACAAATGGCTGAGTATCCTTCCATCCCTGGAATGAAAAAGGTTGTTGGATACCATCATTACCTTCACTGTAAATAAGAACTTTTAATACCCTTATACCTTTAATACAAAGAAAATGGAAATTCCCTCTAACCTCAATTTGGCAAGAGTTTATTATGATATCACCTACTCTTTCCTTTCACCTTCTAGTTCCTGGGTGCCTGCCAGTTAAAGCAGCAGACTATTCCTGCAATACTCTGAAGCAAACTGGATTATATTTTAATGAAAAAAGCCCAAACCACCTGCTGAACACCAGCTGAAATCAGGGAAAATCTCTCCTGTTTGTATTAAGAAAATAAATCAGGTTTTATTTGATTTACCAAGTGCAAAACCCCATACAAAGACACCTACTTCAATTTAAGGATCTTAAGCCTGTTAAATCTACTGTCAGTTTATATAAGCCAAACTGAAACAAGACATTTCAAAGCCGAAATAGAAATTCTGAGTTACCCATTTAAGTCAGTTTTAACCCATTACATTAGCTCACTCTTCTCCTGCAGACAAGCCCTGCAGCAGGTTCAGAACACAGTTTTGGAAAACAAGAGGAAGGTGGATGGAGAGGTGAAAGAGGCACTCTCCTTTAGCTACAACACTATAGACTTGGGAAACATTTATCTTTAAAACAAAATATTCTAATATTCACAGCATTGCTATTTTTACTCCTTCCACTTAGAACATGTATAAACTATCTAGCCTGAAGAGAACACGATCCAGGCAAGGGGAGGAAAAGGTATCACACTGCTTTTACTCAGTGCAGCTTTATACAAATTTTAGAGCAACTCAGAGATTAGAACACAATTCTAAAGAACATGCATTTACATGCCTAAAGCAAATTTTACTGATGTATCTAAACCATAACATAATAATCTGGAATGGAAAATACAGTGAAAAGGTACATGAAAGGAGTGGTGGGAGGAAACATTATTGACTCCAGAGGAGCTGCAACATTGCAGGTGAGCACCAGAGTGGTTTAACCAAGTTCCAGTGTCACCAGCAGGCCTGAGGTTTCTCCTCCCCAATTCACATTACCAGTATTACAGCCACCCTTAATAATGCATCTTTTTGAACTGCTGTGGGACACCTCAGTAAGTGCAGTACCATAGACAGCAGAAGTGTAACCACGGAACATGCTTGATGGTTCCCTCATAATCAGCTCTAATAAGAGAAAAGGAACCTGCTGTTCTGTTCTTTAACTTGAGAGTTAGAGGATTTGAAAATCTGAACAGGCAGTCAGGAAGCCACTGGATATGACAATAACATACTCTCTTTGTCACTGTGTCTCACTATGTCTGCTCGCATCAACAGGGTAGGCTACAGTCAAAACACTTCTTACATGGAAAGTGAGGCTGGAACACGGAACATTTCTGTGCTTTTCAAAAGTGATTAAATGTGCCTCAGGGAATTACAGAGCAGGAAAAGGACTTACTGTGCTGTGGCACTAATAATTATCCTCCTCATGTAACTGTTTTTGCATCTTCTCCCAGCCACTCCTAACAACACAGAAAGAGATCATCATGTAAATAAAACATTCGTATGGTGCAGAAACAAGCAGTAAATAAAGACTGCTTTGGAGGCTTCCTGCACTACCCTATGTCCACAGATTGTGGTTGTCATTGGATTATTTCCTTCTAAGCATAGATTCTGGTTGTCTCAGAGGATTTTTAGATAAGCTATACAATATGATATGCATGCTCTAGCCTTTGTAAAGCAATCCATTTTCTCAGCTGAAAAGGCCAAGAATACAGCTGAGCAGTTACAAACAGCCAGAAATACCTCCCCATTACCCTCTCCAGCTTAAGGAAGGAGGATTGTCACAAGGACTAGTGGAGAAATAGATGGAATGAGAGCAGGAGCCACAGAATTGTTTAAATTGGAAAAGACCCTTAAAATCACCATAAAGAGCATCTAAAAAGCTAGTTTTGGTGTTGGTTCTTTGCAAAAGACCTGGAGCGTTTCCCCTCCTGGTCTTACACATCTTTCACCTCCTGCTATGTAAGGAATCTTCTTAACCACTAAATAGCAGCTAAATAGCAACTCTCATGTATCGCCAATCTGCCCTGGGAATTC
Source organism: Loriculus beryllinus (assembly GCA_039877255.1). Classification (NCBI taxonomy): domain Eukaryota; kingdom Metazoa; phylum Chordata; class Aves; order Psittaciformes; family Psittacidae; genus Loriculus; species Loriculus beryllinus. Next base: position 63,403 of record JBCJKH010059979.1, on the reverse strand, counting down.
TTGCAGGAAGGAGGACTTTGCTTCCATTACTAAGTTCCAGCATAGCAAGAAACATTCAACTTGCCAAATCAGACAAGGATCTGCTATCAGCTTCCTTCTCCTTTGTTAATTCCTAATCCTGTTGATCACTCCCATCCGCAGGGACAGTCTTTCCACTCTAGTCAGACCAGACAAAGTCACCACAGAGAAAATCAGTTCATGTTTGTAGTGGGAATTATTTGATAAAGTGGAACCCATCTCAAACAGGGAAGAGAAGATTCCACATGGCTGACTGCCAAGAAACATGCATTCATTTACAAAATAACCTTGAAAGAACTGCTTTAAAGATGCTCAATGAGACCTATGCCAACTTTCCCCGTTAAGTACACGTATTTGTCCTGGAATATGAATCACAGAGCCTGCAGAGATTCCATTTAATTAACAAAAATGAAGGATTAAAGGGATTATGCACTCGGAAAGTGAAGTAAAAAATTAAAGTCTGCTTTTGTGAGCCATTCATTTACTGCCTACGCTCAGTAGGGCAGTTAAATGCCAGTGATCATTAGGATATCTCTTGGATTAGTCCATAGCTCCTGCCCACACACTGAACTTCTATAGAACTACTTGAAATTTGTCCTCTCATATCAGTTGTGGGTATGAGAGTGATCCTGAGACTCTGTGGTGAATAAAATAAGTACACAAAGGTGAACATTTGAATAGGAAAATAAAGAAAAGCATAAGGACACCTGTGACAAAATTGCCTTTGTTCCATGCCCTCTCTCGACACAAGCTGTTTTGCCTCTTGCTTTGCAGACAATGAAACAAGGCCATCTTCAGAGACAGGAAATTCTTCGTAGGTGTCCAGTATCTGCACCCTGCAGCTGACAGGCTATAAAGTAGTTTCAAACAGGGAGATATATGGGAGACACCTCTTATACCTCATCCATATTTTGCAATTTGCTGCTTTAATATTTCTTCACTTTGAACCAGAACAAGAGCAAGACAACAGCCTGGGCTGCCCACCCCCCATCATCCCAACTACTAAGAAAAGAATCGGCACTTTCCTGCTCTCATAATTGCAGTTTTAAAAATAAACTGCAATTGCATAGTTAGTTCCATTACATTTTTGGTGGAAGAAACCTGATTTCAGGATCTGGTCTCTGCTCCTCTGTTTGCAGCTGCATTATCCAGAACCTGATTCCCATGTGATGTGCTGTATTTCCAAGCTCCAGTCATGCCAGACTTACTTTCCTTCATGTCCAACAGTGTGAAGCTTCAAGTTTTCTAATTCTGTAGTGCTGAGAGGACAGGGATTTAAGGACCAGTTTGTCAAGCTTCACTTGGAGAATATACCCAGACTATAGTCTGCCAGCCCAGCAGGGCCAAAAATCAAGAGGGTTTTTCCCTCCCAAGCTTTTGGAAACTCCGCCACAAAAGAGCAGTGTTTTAGCAGCTGTGATTTTCTACCAGAGAACTTTTAGACAATTCGCCAATTCTGCAGCAAAATATCTTCAGAAAGGCCTTTGGACCTGCGGCCATCTTCTTTTACACACAGGTATGTATTCAGTGAAGCACACATACTCACCTATGCCACTTCAGCCTACCAGAGAGCAAGAAAACCTAGGTCAGAACCTCTCAGAGAGGTTCTCAGAACCTGCTTAACTTTCAGAGAAACTCAGAAGATAGAAATGTTACTATACATAGCCAAATACACCATGTAGTGCTATGTGATTCTACAGAACATATACCACATGTGCTACATTACAGTTAGGCAGAAGCAGCATCTTCAAAGAAGGAAGTTAACTGCAAGTGCTCAAGCTACGGTTGTTTTTGTTCCTTTGATCTGCTGAGTCCCCCAGCCGGCTGTTTCCTGCACACTCTAGAATGTAGAGTATACATAAAGCAATGCAAACTAACGGCAGGAAAAAGCCTTATTGCACATATGATTTCACAATGATCTAATAATCATGTCACAAAGCTGAGCAATTAGCTAAAATGGGAAATTTTAAGTTAGTGTTAACAACTTTGGTGTTAATGAGGCCACAATCTGCTAAGGCAGCAGTGACAGCAAAGCAAACTCCCCTCCCCAAAATGCCTCATGATAAGCTAGACTCTAGCAGGGAAGCAAGCAATACTGCAGGTATGTTTTTCTCTCACACCAACCAATATGTGTAGCTCACTGAAACACTAGTCAAATTCAAGGAAGAGCTGGAAACTTACATCAAACAAGCTCACCTGCAAATTACTAAATTCAAGCCAAAAAGCTACATCAGAAGCTATACCAAGGAAAAAGTCCCTCGTACGAATGCTGCTGCTAAATCACATCTTCTCTGAAATTCCTGCTCTTGCCAACTGTCACAATATTGGACTAAAATAACAACTTACACTTGCTTATCATAATGCACTTTAAAACAGGGGAAAGACCTTTTGCATCACAGATTAGATTTAATCCCTCCTATTTTCACACATTTTGGGGGTGGTTGTGTTGTATGTTAAAGTTTCTGTGATTTCATTAGCAACTTATTCTTCAGGAGCCATCATTTTAAACTAAGAATAGCTGTTTCTCCTGATAATTAAGAATAATATTTTATGATAGGATAACACACACTTACTATTTAGAGTTTGCTCAGTAATTTATCTAGACTATTGCTGCTTTCTCATGTTACACAGAGGCACCTGAAAGTCTGTGAGAATAAAACTTAAGTAAGTTTTTCCACAAAATAATTTTGATAAGAATTAGGTTAATTCCCAAGTTTTCAAAGTGCAATTCACACTTACCTCCCTCACCCATGTGCTCAGGACTTTGTACCTTTGTTTAGGGTGAGCTGTTTTTTTGCTTTGCACGATGACGTGTGCACTGTCCCCTGAGGAAAATGCCTTTGACATTTTGGTAGAGGAAAGAGTGTCTAAGTGACAATTTCAAATCTGAGTAAAGGCAATAAGCTGTGGGCAAGCTGCCCGACTTCCACATGACGCACTTCATGATGGCTCTAAGAGGCTGAGTCTTCCTTGAGAGAAGATAAAGGACATCAGTTGCTTGTGAAGAGTGCTTCATTAGCTTTCCTTGGAGGATGCTCAGAGTGAATATTGACAATGCCATTGTCATTGCCAGTTCACTGAAGGAGAAGCATTGTACAGGGCATCCAGCACCAACAGTGAGATCATGCATCAAATCAGACCTAATTACTGTCTGCAGTTTTGGAATGAAGAGTTGCATGACTCAGATGAGGAGAGAGAATTCCTCTCTTGCTACTTCTCTCATAGGGAAGCACAGGGAAAGAGGTGCATAAAATACAGGAATTAGGTTAATTCTGTAGAGAAATTATTTTGTCATATCCACTCACTTCAGCAAAGAGAAGTCCCAAGAAACAGGATCTGTAGTTCAGACACCTGCAGCATATGTCCTGTACGTCAGTATTAGACCTCTGTACATACAGGATGACAGAAGTCTAGGTTAAAAGGACCTCTGCAGGTCCTCTCTTACCTCTCCTACCTTTACACTCAAAGCAGAGCATCTGAACTTACATGGGGATGCCCATGGCCCTGACAAAGCCTTGGTTTGAAATTCAGTCCCCTTCCACCCCTGGAGCGGTTAAACCTGCTGGATACACTCCTGCACAAACTGCTCTGGCTGACCCTGATTTGAGCAGGGCAGGTAAGAATAGAAGAGTTCCAGATTCACAGAGTCCACAGCTTTTCTGGGCAACCTGTTAACATGGGGTGTGCTCTCTCTGAATTAGACTTGCAGCAGAAATAGCCCTGTTCTAGATGATGGTTGTGGTTAATCTGCAATTAATCCTAGGAGTCACAGAATTTATAATACAAAAATTAATCTTCAACAGGAAATGTTAATGAAGGAAAAAGCAAGCAGATCACTTCTTTTGCAACTTAAAATTATCACACAATTCAGCAGAGGGAAAGAACTTCAGTAACGTTAGTTGGATTTCACAGCATATTGAAGAGCATTTAAAGGCACATTTGATTAGAGAGGCAGGAAAGAAAATTACCAAACCTTAATTTCTTATGAACCTGAAGAGCCATAACCTTCTCATCATCTGAAGGAAACAAAATTGTCATAACTTAATTTACAAGGCTCTATTACAGTTGGATATGATGCTTCACAGAGAATGAAGACGAAGGACCAGTCCAGTTAGTCTTCTCTCTTTGATACTAAATTGTAAGTAGAGAAGACAAAATATGCTAGATGGAGGGAAATGAAGACTGAAGTTTGAGATTACGTACGGCAACTACTGTGCTAGCATTAAAAAAATCCAAAAGCTGAACAAGGAAAAAATCCTTAGCTAACACACACAGAATTAGGTAGTTAGTTCCAATGGGGGAAGGAGAAGATAAGCAAAATGGAAAAGGGTCTCCCAGTCTAGCGAGGGATCCGTGTTTAATATCAACCAAAGCAGTTTATATGTACCAAGCAAGTCTCCAGATGGAAGCTGTGCTTTCTCTGCCAAGACAGTTCTCTAGGGCAACACTGGATGAGGTCTTCTCAAATAAATAGATGTGAAATGCTCCAGGGGGCTTGGGGAGCTCAGAAATCAAACTCCCATTCCCTTTGTAAATGGACTCGATATTTTAACTCCCCTTCTCTTGTACTTTCTCTGGCACAAGAACCCCAAATACAACACAACACATCCATCCATCTCCCAAGAAAGAAAAAAAAGTGAATTTCATATCAGATGCTTTGCGTCAAGGCTGCTAAGGCTCATAAATCAGCTGTCTGATTGCCCTGGTCATTTCAACTAATGTCTGACCCTTTTGTTAACTCATGATTTATAACTGGAAGTTACTTTTTTTTTAATGCCAGATTTATAAACTTTACTGTGCTTGGTTTGATATAATATCCATTTTGTACACCAAGCTGTAAGACAGTAAATTTATTGTCTATGAACTGTTACCTTGAAAAATTACATCAATGCAAAGTGGTTTCCATTTAGAATCAATGGGCAATAAATTCATTGGATTTTTTTTGTGAAGGGGGGGGAGAACATGATGATATTTATGAGGTCATGAGCGGCTATATAACGGGTGAAACTGGGAGCAGAGGCAGCAGACAGGAGTTCGGAGATAGAGGGGTAGGCAAAGACAAGATCCATTCAACATAGCAACAATGCATAAGCTGGTATTCTGCTGTCTCATTATTATTGGCTTCTCCTGTCCTCTCTCATCTCTCCCCATCATCAATGCCAGTGAGATGTCGTATCAACTCTCAGGTAAGAGCATTTTGATTATAACGGTCAGAAAGCAGGGTCTGAAGCAGCAAACCCAGAAGAGAAGCAGCTATGCTTTCTGAGGGGCCTTCATCTGTGCTGACCAGCTTAGCAAAGGTGGGAATTTCTTCCCAACATTGGCAGCACACGTGACACCATCAGTGAAGGCTACTCTTTAAAATGGGAGAAACTGGGTGCCCTAAATACTTATTCCTGCTGCTTTGAGATCTCAGGAGACAAAGGTATCTGAGCCTTCCAGCACTGATTGCAAGCTGGCATATACAGTGTCTGTCTTTGAAACAGCATTAGTAGGCATTTAGTAATTTAAAGAAACTTGGCTGTACAGTGACATTTAGCTGAAGCTGTATTTAAAAAGGGGGAAACCTACTGCAGAGATTGATGTATTCCTACTGAGATCCAGAACAGGCAAATCTGTCTTATGCTACAAAAACAGTGTATTGCGCATGCTATTTGTTTGCACTAAATTCCATTCAGTCCAGTGGAAGAATGAATCTTGGCTTGAAAAAGCTGCCCTCAAGGTTTGGCATTATAGCATAAGTCAAGACTGAAAGAGCTCAGTAAAGATGCACAACAAATGGGATGGCTGCTGTCCTCAGAGCTGACCTGTGCTGGAAGAGTTTCTGAAATGAGTTCTGAAAAGCCAGGCAAATCAAACCCAAAGTTACTGCATAAAGCTGACTATTAAGAAGTGGCTGTTCTTGCCTGGTTTTCAGGTACAACACCCATTGTTCTGGTTTATAGGTATCAGTAGTCCCTAGCTTTTAGCATCTTGGACTCACTAAGCCAGCATCTTCTTAAGCCTTCCTCTATGTAACCTGCATTTACAGACAACCATGACTCAGTATGGATAGCATCTATCACATCACAGGGTGAACAAGCTGGCTCTAACATTACTGCATTTGTTTGAAAACATCCATTAGGCTTATTAAATCTTCCTTGCTACTATAAAGTCTGTGCACTGGATAAGATAGAACTCTGTATTAAAGAGGGCTCTTATTTTTGGATTTGTGGTTTTGGTTTTGTTGTTGTTTGTTGGTTTGGGTTTTTTAATCTCAAAATCAATTTACCTGCCAACACTGCTCTGAATTAAGAAAATAATACAAGGCTAGAGAGAGGAATTATCTCCACACAGCACATTATTGGGAAGTTACAATACTCTTATAGAGCATCTTACACTGAAAACCCCACTGTCCTTTGCAATTGTCAATTTGTACAGTGAACAAACTAACAATGCTGGTACACACATTAAATGAGATGACTGAAACACATCAAGAAGCATAGCTGCCAAAACATTCCTACATTTATCTGTCCCTTCACCTCATTTTATTGCATTTAGTAGTTGGGAAACCAAAGAGGTTAATAAGCCTTGAACAGGAAGTTTTGTCTTTATTCATAAAAAAGCTCCAGCACAGGAACTCGCTGATGTAGAAATGGACTAAAAACTGGTGTGTGAGTTCCCCCAGCAATGGGAGCAGCTGTTGTTGGGTCGAAAAACTTTCTTAAAGAAAGATCTGCCAGAGAAATGAGGACCTGGCATTAACATCAGGAAAGTATCTCTTCTCAAAGCTTTGGAAGAAAAAGTCCCAAGACAAAACACACAAGTTTCCCTATTATATTCATTAAATGAGGATGAGCAATTGCATTATAGTATTCATCAGGTTGCCAACAGACCTGATGAGAAATCATCTGAGACAGACTGACAACAGGGATTCAAAGCAAAAACCCTCTTACCTTATGCTTGTTTGTCACCTTCCATTTGCAGCTGATGAAGATCCAAGATTAAACCTGGAGAGGCTGGGCAGCCTAGGAAGCACTTCCCTGCTTCAGTTCCTGCCACAGCTCTTGGGCACACTGACTGAAGACAATAAAGGAGGTGAGGAATTTACCACAACAATATATGGAGGAGTGCCCAGGATATGCATGTCCAGCTTCCATAAATATTTTGTCCCACTCCTAAGTATTTTCTGGAATACAGCATTATGTGCAAGCAACAGATAGTTGACATTTAGTGAACTGGGACCTTGGGGAAACCTGCTGATCAGCCATGCTTGCAGCTCAATATTAGCTGTAAAAGTCTCCAAGTCAGTTTAGTAAAACCTCCATACAACAAAACCAAGGCAAGGCAAACATTGGCCTAGAAGGAGCTAGGCAGACAAAACAAAACAGCAGTCTCTTAAAAACCATCAGTACTTGCAGAAAATGCAGAATCAACAGCAGCAGATGGTTCTGGGGGCAATAGATGCCTGCTGAAGAGGACAACACAGTCTGCATCTGCTGAACCCCAGATCCTGCAAGTAGAACTCGCCCTGCTGCATCAAAAGGGTTTTCTGTTTGGTCCACTGAACATTCCAGACTCCCGCTGGCTTCAGTATCATCGCACACAATGCCTTGCATAGGTTCCTGATTTCTAAATGGTAAAACATTTCATTATGTCTTCCCTCTTCAGGTCTTAGCCCCAGAAGCTACAACCCAAGGGAAAATATCAAAGAGGTAAGTAAATGACCATCTGTCACAAAACCAAAAAACAAGACCCCATATTTTAAATCACATTTTAAAATACATGGAATTGTTATCATCATTTAAGAACCAAAGACTTCATAAACAGTATAGACTAAAACACACCACAGTTTTCTTGAAGTAGGAATCATTTAGCTGTTAGGTAAGTGGGAGGTGGGGAAAACAGCAAATAATCCAGAGCTTTTCATTCTACACACCCTGAAAAGCTGCTTTACTAAATAAAGGCCGATTTCCAGCTTCACCAAGCCAGGCCATTAACCAGTATAAGCTGCATGTCATTTCCCCCCAACAGTACAACATAGGCTACACAGTATTATCAGATTTGTTATGAACTATTAGGTAAATACAGGACGTAATTCCTGCTGAATTAAATACAAAGGCAGAAGACAGGGACCAGTTTTAGTGCATCACCCAAATCAGAGGGCACATGGGGCACTCACACCCCTCCCTCCCCCACTCAGAACACAGGGCTGTGCAGTCAGTTGGGGCACTGGAGAATGGACTTTCCCACTGGGAACATTTATCATCCAACAGTAACCTGTCTAATGTTGTTTGACTTTAGACTTCCTATGGAAATCATCCTCGAATTGCTTTGCTGGGACGCTTCTTGACCAAGGATAGGAAACAGTACAAGAAGCGTGGGAATCTTTCCGAGTGCTTCTGGAAATATTGTGTGTAAACAGGGGAACAAAGTCCCCCAGACTTGGGTTGCATAATTTATACAGATGTCTGAAAACATGTTTATAGATTTGCTTTTGATTTAAAATGAGAATGAAGAAACACGAAGACAGCTCCTAACTTTAGATTCTATGCTACCTGGAAATTAATAAATTCTTGCTGTTTTGCAATGATGCTGTGAGCAGTGTGGTATTTACTTAAGACTTCAGCACAACAGGAAGAAAGTAATGGGACAAAGAGATAAATGTGCAACATGAAAAGAACACAGACAGGGGAAGTAAGATTCCCATGGGGTCCCATGAAACCTCTCAGAAGATGCCTCAGCTGCATCTAAGTCCAAAGGCAAGAGGACTTTCTTTTTTGTTGCTTGGTCTCTTGAAATAGCTTGGGATGCCAGGGAGAGAGGGTCATTGCTGCATTCCCTGATGATGCTGAGCCAGTGAGGGATGGCAGCTTAACAGTGCTCAATCCCCTCCTGACATCCCCAAGGCACCATGGAAACAATCAGCACATTTCAGTATCAGAATCAAGCATCTGCTCCCACTACCACTGGAGAGAAATAACTGCTCAATCCCAGGTACTTCCCAGTAATATCTGCAATGAATAAAGCTAAAGATCCCCCTCCATGGGATGGCAATCTTGACAGTATGCACTTCCTGAGTCTAAGCTGTGAAGCCCTACCTTGTTGAACACATGCTCTGCATGTATCTCATGCCAATCAAGGCTCAAAGAAAGCTTGATATAAACTTCACTTAATACACATACTACATCAAATGCAATAATATGTATCATAAATCTCTGAATGTGCTGTTTAAACAAGGCTTGATGCAGCTTGCTCACCTCACATAAATTGTAAGACAGATAAAGGCAGCTATAGCAAAGAAAAATGTCCTTACAGCAGCTGGATGGACCGTGGGGCTACTTGAAGTCTTCTGAACATTCATCCTTACACAACGGAGCAGTCAGTGCCTGTCTGGAAGTCCCTCCTTTCCTGCCTCCTCATCAGTCAATAAGAACTGTAAGAAAGACTCCAAATTTATCTAAATGAGTAACCATCTAAGACAGATTTATTTCATAGACACAGAAAGGGGTAGAGCCTACAAACACTGGAGGGAAAAGAAATAAATCTGTTCAATTCCGCTTCAAATATTGCAAACATAAAGCAAAATAAGCAAACCCCACAAGAGCACCTATGTACAATCAGAAAGAGGTCATGAATATTCTCTTACAAGTCTATTTTCTAGACATTAATAACACCAAAAGTAAACACACCCTGGAAACATTTTTTTGCAGCATATTTTCAGTTTTATTTATAAAACCAGAAGCTCCTTTGAAGTCTACAGCGAAAAATCACACCTGGAAATTCAACCCCAGCTGAGTATTGCATCAATAAAATATTCCTGATGTAAAAATTCATTTGATTGTGATTTAAAACTTGATTCAGCTGGAAGATAAACTTACCAACGCATGACTCATTCAGCAAATACTCATCGCACTGGAAAAACACATTGGGGTCCCTCCTGTTCCTCACAATGCCATGAAAATATTTGCACATCAACTCCTCTTTTAAAAACAGAATTCCGTATTTTATGAATACAACAAAAAAAAAATTGCCAGAGAAATCCACCGAGGGTTTCTAAACTGCTGCTGCCCCCACAGGGGGTATTAACTGCACTTGCATGTTTTCCCTTTGGTCACCAAAGAAGTGACCTTCTCAACAGTTCTAACCTGTCTGCAATGTTTAAATTATGTCAGGTAAGACAAAGCCACATAAGCAAAATAGTATGTGCAAATCTGACTGCACTATTTACTCCACTGGTCTTTCAGAACAGAACTGGATCTCACTTTGACTGCTCCAGCAAACTAGAGAGACTGAAAGACTAATATAAACTGACATAGAGACTACCAGTTCCTGAAACCTTATGGAAATGAGGTCCTCCCCAAACAGCTTGATAAGGCATTTGACTGCAAGATGATGTGGTTCTAGTGGGGTAAAGAGTAGCTTGAGAAACTGGTTTTTGTCCTAAATCTGGTTTTGCAGCAAACACCACTTGATTTTTGGGCAAATATTTAGTTCCATCATCACACAGGGCACTGATTCACCTTTTCATTCTTATGTTCTTCTCCCACACCATATTTATTCTATAACCCAGGACTAACATAGCCCCAGACAATGACTTGCACCTAAGATTTAGCCAGGATTATAAACTTTGAATTCAAGCTCCTAGGCACGTGCACTTTCATTATTATACGGTCAGAGGGTATGATGTTCACAGAGCTACAAAAACTAGGATGTCTAGGATTTCTCTTGCTGGATGATCTTTCTGGGCACAAATTTACAGGAGCAAGTGGTACAAATAGGGTTAACATCTCCAAACAAGAAACACGTATAATATGATCAAGTTCTCATATAAAGGTCAGAAACTTGACCACTTGTAGCAAAACCAGCACAGGATATAGTGAGTGAAGCTCCACAAGTTATTCTCCTGGATTTGGTTTGAACCAGGGGTATATTATAGTGCAAGCCCTTTGTCTCTCTGCCTCTTTTATACAACCAACATGTTTCCAGAGCTACAGATGAAAAGCATCTTTCAACTGTTAGGTTCGTATTACCATTCTCCTAAACTAAGCCCCACTCTTTGTAACGTGGATGACATGTATGCCTGCTAACACATTGCAAACCATCTCATTTTCATACTCAGGAAATAACATACAGCAAGAATTGCTTTTCTACGCTTGCCTTCTGGCTTCCACTTTCTACCTATTTTGAAGGAGACAGCCATCCTTATCTGCAGCATTCACACTGATCTATTTCACCAAGTCTCAAAACACATTAAAGCAGTCAATGTAAGCACATCTAACTAGAATGGATTCTAGTGCATAAGCATAATTTGACAGCTAAATTAGTTAAGAAATTTCCCAATTAACAAAAGAACCTGTAACACAAAGCATCTTATTACATGTTTTAGAGCAAATACTTTGGACAATGTGGTTATAAAGCAGAATACTCTATTTGGAAAGTGCTGGAAAAAGACTAGGAAAGATATAAGGTATTGCCCACATTTTCCTGCTTGAGTACATGATTTGCTATATGTAAATACCCCTCAAAGTCTCTTAATTTAAGAGCTGTTTGAACACAAAAACTACTGACCATGTGTGGACCTCTGCTGATTTACAACACAAGAGAAGACAAGCTCAAGCCGAAAAACTGAAAGACAATGCAATGCAGCTTGAGAATAAATAGAAAGCAATAGGCATAAACAGAGCACACTTAGAAAATAAAGCTCAAGAATGCTGCCTTGGTCAAATTAGACTTGAAATTCTGTAAAAATACCTTTCTTGGAAATAGGATTTAACGACAAAGATTGTCACTGAATTGCTTCTAAGAACTAACAAACCTCTTTAGATAAATATAGTTTTCCTTCAAAGCTCTGCAGATCACAGTATTTGTAACACAGTCAAGCCACTTGAAGCTCACCAGTAAATGAAACAAAATGTGAAAACCCTTCACATAGCAGAAAAAGGAGAGTTACACAGAACAAAAGGATGAATCATGTGTTACATTCCAACAGTGTCGAGAAGGCTGAGGTGATGAACTCCATAAAGAAAATCTGATTACATCCAGCTTTGATAAACAAAGGGGAAATCAGACAAAATCTGCTAGGTTTATGAAGGATGTCCTGCTTGAAGAGCACTTTGAGACATTCAGCTTGAAGCTAGAAGTATTAACATGAGAACAAGTCCTTTTACATACTGAAAGCAGTTACCACTCTCTGAGCCACAAACTCACGCCATGCACAAACTGCATTTTTGTCCATGGATTTCTACAGCCAGAGCCACCATTATAAAGAAAGAGGTTAAAACTTGTACAGGAAGTCAACAGTGATAAGAAACCTGTGGTCTGTTGTTCCAGTTTGGCTCCACAATGTGTGAGTTTTTAAGAAAGCAGAAGAAATAAAGCTCAATCTCTTTTATCTTTTGGGGTTTTTTTTTGGCATCATAATGACAAAAACAAAACAGGGAAATGGCTTGAAATTTCCTATTCATTATGTCTGGATTCAGCTCATCCAACTACCCTAAATCAGCAACAAAAAAACGACGATACAAATATGCTGCCCAGAGCACTAGCAGCAGAAAAGATTGCCTGTAGCTACTTGAACTGGTAACTAGGCTATAATGCCTTCATAGAAAAGGTTTTCCATGTGTCTTTATTGAAAAGCAGATCCTATACAAGGAAATAACTCCTGAATTATTACTTTTTTTGTTTTGATTGCTACTTATAATCTTATCTGTAGTGGAGCTGCAAACCAGTTACCCTCCATCCATTTTAAACACCCATCTTGAGAAACACAGCTTTAAAAGCAAATGCTATAAATCAACTTGGTTCCAAAACACTCATCATGAAAAACATAGGGAATAGCTTTGCTTGTTTCCACTTCAGTTTTTGATGGGCACAAGCTGGTGAAAGGCATTTTGATGCATAATAACTCAGCCAGTTTTAAGCTGCTCATCAAAAAGCTTTTTGGATTCTTGAACCAGCTACAGTGATTTTAGAGCCTCAGAGCATCAGAATCTTCAGTTTAGATTTTAAAATGTTGAACAAATGAAAACTAAGACCTTGGTTTCAATACATCTAGCCTACATGTTCCAGTTTGTTAGGTTCATCACCTAGATCTTAACCACTGCATCTTTTCAGACTCTTACTTGCCAAGTTCAAATATACAAACAAATCCCAGAACTCCTTTGTATTTTGCTCATCACTGAGCAATCAAAAGTTAGAAACATAATCCAAGTCTGTGAGGTCAGGAAGAGAAACAGCCTCACAATGAAAGATTGTCTTCAAAGTCACGCCAGGAGCAGAGGCGTAATGGAGGAAGATTTAGCTTCACATACGTGATTGTCCACGCTAGGAAGAGATAGCCAGATAGATTCACCACTAGTACGTAGAGAAGGCAGAGGAAAAGAGGATGGGAATTACACCAAGTGGTTTTACTGACACAAGCGCTGCTGACTTCAGTGTTGCAGGTGCGGAGGCAATTTTCCCTTGTTTTCCATATTGTCAGCAGCCATTGCAGCCTCACAACTTGCATCGTTGATGTCACATGTAACACAGCCCTTTAAAAACGAGCAAGAACATAATAATTTAATTTTTTTTTATATTTCAAGGAGTCAAATCCTGGTTGCACATTGAAAACTCTTCAAACTTCTCACCCCTGGGCTCAAAAACTTTCTACAAGGAGAAGTTATACAGATATATTCAGAAGCACTTTCATCTCCAACTTCTCTTGTCTCAGAAATGAATTCTTTGGTTAGTGGAACACAATTTTAGCTTTGAGATAAAAAGTCATATGATTTCCTTGAATTGGAAGGCCTTGTCTTTCAGCTTTATAACCCAGATGCTCATGAAGGATTTTGGACTGCAGTCTGAACAGCAACAATACTGACCGACAACAAAAGGCTGAGGTGCCCGAGTGTACTGACAGACCAGATTTTTCTTGTTCTTGACAAACGGTATGATACTGAAATCAAGTACTGAAATAGAATTCCTGCTATCAAATACTTGTATTTGCATACCAACGCATCTCAGAACATTTGAGATGTTAACATTCAACAATATTTTCTGCAAGACCACTGGACATCAGTTTGCTATCTGAATCAAACACGCGGTCCTAACCACAACAGGACACATACAAGACTCTTGTATTGGGCAAACACTCATTTTCTGGTCTTGTTCCAGAGTCAATGACATAGATTTCTTAGTTTTTCTGCTCCAGGAATAAATACCAGAGCTCAGAAAACCACATTTGAAAATCCCAGCACACAGAGCAGACAGTGCTATAGCAAATATTTGATTTTTCTGCTGCATGAGTACACGAATACAACGCACTCCGCCTTGAAATGCTCTGTACAACACATCACTGGAGCTCTAGATCTTTGTGGGACTGGTTCTGTCCTGCTCTTTTTTTCTCCATTGTACCTGGGAGCACTTTAAAGCAATTAAGGCATCCTTCAACATACTAATATAACTAATATAACTCAGAATTAGTTTATCAGAGTAGCCAAAAGTAATGCCAGGTAAAATAATCAGGCATAAGACACCAAAATTCTCAAAGAATGAATTGACCTACAAAAGGCAGCTATTTTTGTGTCTCTTACTATATGCCTAAACCTCCTCTGTGTTTGCTCTAATCTCCACTAACAGTCCAGCGTTACCTGCTGCGCAATCCTAGCAACAATCAGCTTTGTAGGAAAAAGAGTAAAAGACTTAATGGCAACAGGAAAAACATTACTAGATATGGACTCTTATGTGACAGTATGACACTACTCCTGTTCATCCAATCATTGATTGAAGGAACTTTGTTACAGGCGGTCCCTACAAAGAATTTAAGTATCTTGCAAAGAAGTACAATGGAAAGATCTGTATTTTGGCACATTTATCTAATGTACTTGAGCTCATTTCCTTATATAATCTACGAGGAATAACCATCAGTGACCCCACTACTGTAAGATCTCACTGATTAGAAATGGCACTGCCACCGGCTAGCCATGGCATGGATAAGATTCAGATCCCTTTCACAACTGCTTACTTGGGTGCTGATTTCCAGTGGGACAGTCTGGGTCCTGATCCATGTGTGTACCTCTGCAAGCTCCTTCTTTTGCCCATCCGAAAACCATGGCTGGTGCTTTTGCATGACTGCCAGCTTCTCCAGATCCTCCTTTAAAACCTCCTCTGTAATTCTGCAGGTAACAGACACCTGTGAATACAGCTGCACTAAATGAAGCAAAGCAGACACCAAATACAATCACCTGGGGGGAGTCTCTTCATCAGTATATCTCTATGGCTGAAGTTTAGAGAGCATCAGCCACTGAAAACTAACTAGAGCTTGTTAAGCCTTATTTGCTTTGTAATGCTCCTTTCCACAGTGGTCTAACTGTCATGGGTTTTTTTGCTGTTATTTTTTTTTTTTTTTTTGAGATTTTGGGTGTTTGGTGTGGTTTTTGTTTTGTTTTATTGTTTTATGGTTTTGTCTGGTTGGGGTTTTTTAATGGAGTTTCATTGCAAATGTAAGCGTTAATTACAAGCAATTTGCCAATAACATGTAAGTTATTTATGCATTCAAAGTACAGGACAATAACTAATCCCCTTAACACTTCAACAAAGAAGTTACATGTTATCACATTTTAACTGATGGAGGAAATGGGGAAGACAAAAAAAAAAGAACAGACAAAAGGGAAATAACCAGGGCTTAAAATGCACAAAAATCCCCTTCCTGGGCTGCCACTGGAATGTGCACTGTTCCCACAGTCTCATTTTAAATTCTACAGTTCTATGCACAATTCCAAACCACATGTCAGAAATTTTTCATGTTTTCCAACCTGTTTGGCACTTGGTAAGTCATTAGAACTTGCTCAGGTGTATGATCCATCATCATCCAGGCTGACTCATGGCTGGATTTATGAGCTGTCCCTTTTTCTTCTGCTTTCCAATTCTTTTCTTTGGAAGCTTCAGAAGAATCATTGCTGGGAAAATACTTGGTGCTCTTCCCACTACCTGAGAATTACCATGAAAAAGAAAAGGAATGCAGATGTCTTGAGAAATCGTAGTAATTCAGCACAAAAAACACCAGTGTATTCTTGCAAGCTAATTCTGTAATACCAACACAGGTACTCCCAAGATGATTGCTCTAGCAAGTGATACACTACTATTGAGAATTCAAAGATAAAGTGCATTCTATTAAGTAACTTAAGATCTCCAAAGCTTTATTCATTTGTCTCAAAATTAAATGGCCTAACTTCCCTGCTTCTGTTTCAAGAGGTCACACTCTAGGCAGATTTACCTTTACTCAAATAAGATGTAAGCCATTATCTAATGCAGAGAAAAGCGGTAATGAGCAAAAGAGTGACTTACAGCTTAAAGGAATGGCTTAGATTGCCATTTCCAACTACAGTGACTGAAACAAACTTGGCTTCAAACAGCAAAAGCTGGTAACAAGGAAAGACTACAGAGCCTCTTATTGAGATTTTTCATTCCCATTCCAGTACCTTGTTATGAATTACCAACATATTAGCAAGCCATCTAGCACCAAACATCCAAATCTTGAATTTCCCTACCTGTGCCAGAACCAGAAGTCTCATTGGAGCTACAGCCTGAAGAACCAGACAAAGCTGATCCACTGCCTGATGCTGCTGAACCTGCACCTGAAGGGGAGCCCTCATACTGCGAGTGGTCAGTAAATTCACCAGAAGCACAATGGTTAGCACTGCTAACACTGTCTTCTGGATCATTGTCCTGCAGACAAAAATCAAACCAAACATATCCGTGGCAATTACATTTAGATTTGACAAGGGAACTTCATGCATTTACTGAATTTGTCACATGTTGACCAAGTTCTCAGATCAGTTCAACAGGTTTGGAGTTTCTACTCTGAAAATGCAAGGCAAGTCTAAAACTCAGGGTAACGCTCTTCATGGCTAAATCAGCAAGCACCTGCACTCTAGGTTACTGGTTTCTGCTGCAGATCCTTCCCCACTGGGTCAAGATATCATACTGTTGCATTAAGTCAGTATTTTCTGCTGACAAGAGAGCAGGAGTCAGTTCCCTTCACGTCCTGTTAGATGGCATGAAGCAGCCACATGCGCCAAGCAATGGTGCGCTACCATGAAAGTACAAGAGTCTTCCCCTGATTCACTTTGTGAAGCTCACAGCTTCAGCGGCTACAAGTACAGCAACTCCCCTTCCAGGACCCTACCCTGCAGTTTCAGCTGATCCAGCCTTTCCAGCCCAACCTGGATTCAGGAGCCAGCATTTTTTTTCCTTTCCTGCAGAGCTCAGATTCCTGCCTCTGAGTTTACCGCGGAAGTTGGAGAGGCCTTTTCTATGCCCAAGTATGGAAACCGCCCCACACGGATCCCTGTTCTTCGGTCATTAGCTGCATCCCTGGGAGACAGAGGGAGTAATTAGAAGTGCATCTTCCCTTTGGTTTGGTTCTCCACAGAGACTGTGGGACTGGGTGAAAAAGGATGCGCACTGTGCAGCGCTAACCAAGTTCCACATGCATAAAAGCCCCAAACCCAAACTTGTGGTCAACAATTGAAAAGGCTGATGCCAAACTGCTCAGTCAAAGCAGCTCATGGTAGCCCAGACTGGAAGATGTTGGCACTTAACAAATGGCAGAAATATGACACTGTACTGCTACAAGATCCCACAGCTGCAAGTATCAACAGCTTTCTCCACCTCCTGTGCTATTTGTGCCCTGTAGTCTACATAGCACAGCCACTGGAAAAAGCAGCTAACAAAAACCGATGACCCTGCAACACAGATCATCGGTGCTAGTTTGTGAATGAACACCATCAAAGTCAGGGTCTCTACATTAAAAATTCATGCTACTCACACATTTAGCTTCTGTATGTGCTTTAACATCAGTACTAGTGGAAAGCTCCATTGGTTTTGGCAGTTCTTCTTGAAGCAAATTCAACTGAAGCGGGGAGCTGCTCCGTGAGCTACCCAGCAGTAGGGCCTGGTCACACTGTCCCTCTTGCCGGTCCTTCATGGATGTGGCAGAACAGACTGGAAAGGGCTTATCCACAGCATGTGGTGCTATTCGTGATGGAGCAGGAGGAGGTGGGGCTGGAGGTAGTACAGTGCATGGATATGAAAAGGGGAGATAAACATACTGAGGGCTAGGAAGAAAGACATACTGAGGCATCTGAGCACACATAGGGAAACTGTGAAGAAATACAGCCATGAACGTGCCTATGTTTGGGGGATAAAATGCTGGACATGACTGAGCTTCACAGCATAGCTGTGATGATGGCATGGGCCCAGGTTTTAATGAGTGAATGGCAAGCTCCTCTCCTACAGAAGAGGCTGGAAAACTTGACAGTGGATCCGAATAGACAGGAAATCCTATAGGAGGAAGGACATTCATACTGGAGGAGCTCAAACAGGACACTTCTGAGGGAGAGAAGGACTGTTTCTGAACTGTTCTCTTCACACTTGGAAGACTATTTCTATTTTTACTGGTAGAGTGGTTATCTGAGGATTTTCTCTGAGGTTTCTGGCGCTTGAATTTTCCATGTTTGCCTTTTTTACAGGTAGATGGGCTCATCTGCTTTGAAGTGGAATCTCCTAAGGAGGAAGGAAAAGAGACATATTCACTGAAATGACAGGAAAAGAAAAAAGAGGGAGAGAAAGAGAGAAAAAATACCCAGACAATTGAGTGTGGTTTATTCAGAGCTGACTTTCCTCTGGATAACTGTTCCACACACTACAAGGATGGATTTGCTGACATATTTACAATATTATCCTTCACATAATCAATTTTCTTATCCATCATCGTGGCCTATCCCAACCAGATCTTTTACATTCCTTGGGATTTGCAGGGTTTTTCCAATAATTATCTGCTTTGTGAAAAGCCCAAGATAGAAACATCCAAGATGGAGCAGACCTTCTGTGTGGGCAATGCTGTTGTCAAGCCTTGGCAGTTCAAAGGAAGTACTCTGTAGCCCCAGTAAGATACTGGCTAAATCATACAAACCCTAACCCTAACCCCCAGGAAGACACTGGCTAAGTACAAAGAAAAACCAGACT
Source organism: Loriculus beryllinus (assembly GCA_039877255.1). NCBI lineage: Eukaryota > Metazoa > Chordata > Aves > Psittaciformes > Psittacidae > Loriculus > Loriculus beryllinus. The sequence continues at coordinate 44,395 of JBCJKH010059979.1, read as the reverse complement.
CCTGGCTAGGTTGGTCTTTGTAAGTCATCTGCTAAGTCTTAGTCTCAAATCTGCTTCCTACCTTGGCCACAGGAATGTCCTTTGTTATTTCTGCTCCCCTGTTGAAGGTAAGTCCTAAATGGAGAAAGCAGGATCCTCTGGCGGAACTTGTCAACGTAGCTCTGCTCTTCCTTTTGAGTGTGGGCTGACAATGTCTCTTTTGTTAGCCCAACTGGCTTTAAGTCTTCTGGCACTGTAGTGAGATTCTGAGCATGCACAGGAGGCAGCTCAATTTGTTCACTTCCAGCAGGAGTATCCTCCATCGTAGTAACTTCTTTGAAGAGAGAAGAAAATAATTACTCACTCTCTGGTCTGTCCTTCTGGTATCAACTCTCACAACACCCAGAGGGTTACACACAAAAGAATCTAGTCTGAGTTACTGAGCAGATAAAGGCTGCAGAGGCAGGGGGAGAATACACCCTTCACAATCAAATACAGCTACACTAACATCAACTGAGCAAATTACTTTGCACGGTCTGGAAAACTTCAAATTCACTTTGAAATTACAGAGGCACTTCTTTCTTCATATTTTTCTTAGTACTGGAGCAGTTAAATACTCATTTTAAGCTCCTATGGCATTAAAATGAAGTAACACTGGCCCACTAGTCATTTTTATTTTAATCCTCAATGGCCAAAAGAACAGCGTTGTATTTGAGATATGTGATTAAGTTAAAGAGGAAAAGAAATACTTCACTCTGTTAAAACTAGGTTTATCAAAATACTGCAATAATTTCCAGGTATATAAAATTCAGGTATTTCAGAGCTCATATTCATGAGAATGTATTTCAAATGGACAAAACTTTCTCATGGTGTACTTCAGTCTAGAAACAGTTTAAAGGGAAAAATCAGTGCGACAAGTCAGTGTTCTGCGAGTGTGAACGGTACCTGATTCAGGGTGTGGGACATGCACTATAGTGCTGCTGTAACTGCACTGGCTGGTGACAGACACCACACTTGGAGCCTTCTTGGACAGGGTCAGGTCTGCCAGAGGAGCTCCAACCATGCCTGCAGCTGTCTTGTCTTTCAGTGTCTCTTCCTGATCAGCAGACACCGGAGTTTGGGAATTAACTGTTGAAAGTATAGCAGTATCTATTGGTAAATGACAAAGCTTCTACATGGAATTTCATTCCAAGCAACGCTCTCAGTTCATCAAGTGGCTCAGAAAACAGGAAGTAACTATGCAGACTATTAAATAAGACAGTCTTATATACAATTAAATGTACAATCCATGTGCCAAAGCAATGTCAACCCATACTAAACATGGCATAAAATGAGTGAGCAACAGGTTTATTTAGTAACAAAAAAAACAGGGTCTTTTGATGCATTCTATGTTCAAAGACTTAATTGTGAGATCTAAACAAGGTAAGCAACTATTCACCACATAACCAAAATATTTGTGCTGTTAGTTGACAACTATTCTGTTGTCAATTATGATTGTCAATACACTTCGTGTTACCTTCCAGTGCCTCAGCTTCCTTCTGACTTTGTTGGACTTGTTTGTCATCTTCTGAGGATGACGATGATGTATTTGCAGAAGATTTACATTTCCTTTTGAATGCTGGAATACTGCAGCTCTCTAGATATCTGAAATAAAAGCATATCACAGGAAGCTCTTGCTACTTTGGGTGGGGTTTCTCCATTTGGAGAGATAAACATTTGAACAATCCAAACTGGAGATCCAGGTGTTGTTAACTAGCATTTTAAATTCACTGCAGGAAGGTCTGGGCACATATGTGCTTTCCAGGGAGTATTTTAAACAAATTCTCTGATTTATTCTTTAAAAGAAAAAGAGAAAAAAGGGGAAAGAAGAAAAACAAATGTTACCTTCTGGCTTAAAATATACCAACATTCGATAAATTAGTATCCACTCTTTTATACGGATGTTCTCAAGATGTATATTGAGAAGACACTGACATAATATGCCCACTGAAATCCTCTAAGCTCTTATTCACCTGTGGTGAAACTATCAGTAGGCAAACATCAATAGCTGCAAACAGAGTCTTTGGGCCCTAAATACTTCACTATTGTGTAATTCAGACTGACTGAATGCTGGGATGGATTGCCCAGCAAGGCAGAAAGCTTTACAAACTACCCCAACCCATCCCAAATTTATCTCACAACTCAAACACCAAACAGTCCAGACCAATGTAAACTGCCTAGATACTTACTTTCCAACAATTATTCTTAAACTTGTATCACTAAAATCACTTTATACTTTATTACCTGATGATGCTATCAACACAATTGATCTGCTGATAGGAAGGCACACGTGGAGTGTTCTTTGAATCATCATAAAACACATTGCCTGGTTCTTCTGTGCTATCACTTCTCACTGTCTGAAGAGAACAGGCAGCAGTGTGCCTCTTCCCTAGAGAAGAAGAAATCCTTAAAGACTCATTCTCAGAGTCTCAGCATCTAAACACTACCCTGACTGAGAAACATATATATACATATATATTATACAGGGATATATGGCCTATGACAGCACAGCTCTCATTACTAAGTTATTCTGCATTTTCATCTCAATTCACATGTTTTGAGAATCCACATAAAGTAGCTTTGGGAAGCTTCTCCAATAGACTTACATTTGCTACATGCAAGCCTGCATCTTCACTAGAAAATGTTATAGAAATAAAACTATTAATCTAGAAAGAGCTGGATATGTTCCTCTGTACCTTAGGGAGCAGTTACAAAGCTGCTGTATGTTTAAGCCATGCTAGAAACTCATGGCTATTGATCTACAGAGAGTTCACATTACCATAAAGATCAGAATTACATTAACTTACCTCCTAGTACTCCTGAGCTCACAGCCTGTTCGTTTCCATTCTGTGGCTTGCTCCTTGATGCAATGTATAGCTGCTGGCCCAGGTTCTTGATTCGGTTGACATCTGCACAAATCTGCTGCAATGTCATCTCAAGATAAGTGAAATGTGGAGTCAGAATAAAATGAATAAAATGAGGCCATTAAAAGGGGTCTGGGTTCTTGCATTCTCCAAACTGCGAGGGAGCTACGAACTCCAGCAGACTGTCAGCCTAAGCCTAGTGTCTACTGGTATTTGTAAACTTAATGAATCTAACTATCATGGTTGATTTAATTAAATTACATCCATGGTGAATTCTGTACATGTACACAGTAAAAATTGTCATTTTTAAAACCATATTTGCACTACTCTGCAGGCAGTGACACATTCATGGGCTTACTGGTTCCTGTATATCCTCTGCACAATTCCCATTGGAGTCACTTGAAGATGCTATGCTCATATAGTGCTCGTAAGAGCCATTGCTTCCATGACTTCCATAACCACTGGAAACATTGCTGTGAACTGGCTGTAGGAGGGGAGAAAAATAGTAATTAAAGAAAATAAATCATCATCTGAGAGTACAAAAAGAAGAAACTAACAGACTTTAAACACAGAACTTCAACTAAACAAAACCATTAAGTGAAAAGTCAGTATTGCTCTGGGCTTTGCCACTTGCTTAGGAAAAATTCCTTACCATGCTTAAAGCTGGTTCAGGATACAGATTTATCTTTATCAATTATATTTATATCATATATATACATATTTACATTTATTCTTTATATTAAAGACATGGCAAATGTGGCAAACAAACAATTTTTTCCTACGGCTACCCAGAGCCATACTTTTAATGCTGTCACACAACTGTGTCTCCATTTAGAGCTTTCCTTTCAGAGCTTTTTAAAAGATCATCCCCAAAG
>JBCJKH010059979.1:0-28228 GCA_039877255.1 Loriculus beryllinus | reverse complement strand
CACCAGAACGCGCTGCCGGCACTCCGGCAGCGCGGGCAGCCCTCTCAGACCCGCCCGGGGCTGGCCGGACTCCGCCCAATCACCACAGAGCCCCGGGACCGGACGGCACCGCCCGCCCGAGCGGGAGCCGAGCGCTCCGGTACCGGCCGAGGCCGCGCCTCAGGCCGTGCGGACCGAGTGACGGCGGGACCCGGCCTCCAGCCACCGGCCGCGCCCCGCAGCGCCCACACAGCCGCTCCCGGAAGCCACCACAGAGGCCCCCGGCCTACCCCGCGCTGCGCAACAGGCCTGCGGCTGCTCCCACCCACCGCCCGCCGCCCAGGCGCGGCCGCCTCGGCCCGGCCCAGCCCATCGCCGCTCCACAGCCCCCCGGGCCCGCACTCACATCTTGCCGGCGGCTCGGAGCGCCCGGACAGAACCCAACGGCAGCTGCGCACACCCCGGCAGCAATCAGGAAATGACGACACACCTGGGCGCGGCCGGGGCGGAGCATGGAGACCACGCCCCAAGCAGAGCGTGAGCCCCGCCCATAGAGGCGGAGCCTGATAAGCCACGCCCCCGGACCTGCAGCCGTTGGGCGCGCTGTGCGAGAGGTGGGTGCGTGTGCGTGGGGCTGTTACCGCCGTGACGGGCACCTCCCCCCGCTCCATGCAGCCCCGCGGAGCCCCGGGTCCCTCCCGGGTGCGCTCTGCAGCGGGCGCCCCCCCCGCCCGCGGCCGGTCCTGCGGACACCCCCGGTGCGGTGCAGGATTGATGCGCCCAAGGCCCCGGCTCCATGCGGCAGCCCCGCGCACGCTCGGCTCCGGGATGTGCTGCGTGACCGCCTTTGCATCACTTGTTCTTACGTTATCCCTTTCCTTTCCCTCCATTACTCTTTAAACTGCCTTTAGCTCACCCCAGGTACGTTTTTCCATGTTTGCCCTTCTATCCTCTTCCCCCATTCCCCTGCTTCCGGGTAGGGTATGGGCTGTTCAGGTTACAACCCATACGAAACCAGACTGTACTTACAAGCAGGCCATGTAATAGAAGAAACACCCTTTTCTCACGGTTACAGTGACCACAGGTCGCTCCAGCGCTCAGCAGGATGGGAGGGACGTGGTTACAGAAAGGCACACGCTTTGTATGGGGAAATTTTCTTTGTTTTTAATTTACAGCAGAAAGAATATAAAGCATTCAGAAAACATTTTCCATATTTTAAGGGCAATTCAAAACATTTTGCATGGTTCCAGCAGCTGAGTTCTTCAACAGATCCATTGATTCAGTGATGCTTTACATGCACGGTTACAAAAATAAAACTTACAAAAGAGAAGACATCTATACTAGTTTTACATGCAAGTCTTGGGGACCCCCCATTGGGCACCAGCTATTGTGTGGAACTGCCATAAGCGTGCAACCAGAGAGGGGGTTCATGTTATATTCTGTATTTCTTTCACACAGTATTTCTGCTGTCGCATGTGTTTCACAAAGGAGCAATTCCATGATCAGAAGACAGAAGCTCTGGCTCCTAGCACTTGGGAATTCGAATTTTCCTGGAAAGCTGCACTTACTCATCTTCCATGAAAACGTTAAGTTCCACAACCAAGAAAAGGGTGAGCGGAATCACTTCACTGCAGGGGAGTCTTTAACTCCCCAGCGGTACACTGAAGGGTTATGGCCCGACACAACAAAGCACTTCGAAGCCGTACTTAGCTCCAAGCATGCGAGTAGTTCCAGTGTGCCCATGGAATTGCTTGCATGTTTAATAGCAAGTACGCGCTTACAGGTTTGGCTGAAGCAGGATCTAGATTGATAGATACACCACCAGGCCCATGGATCTGGAAGAGTAATTTGAAATAGCTCTGTATATTACTGAACACTTTGCTGTAAAGACAGGGAGTTCAAACACTTCCACTGAGGTCACTACTCTTGTCGGGAAAAGGTCGATTCTATATTGTCACGTATTGGTGAATGGGAGCAACATTTTGCTTTCAAAATGTCAAAGAGTTCTTCCAGTATTAATACAGAGCATTTCCAATTCATTCCAAAGGGAATTCTTCGGTGTCTCCTGTTCCCTTTTTGCGCGAGAGGAGAATTTAGCGGTTCAGGTCCCAATTCCACCCAGTGAATGGAGGCCGGAGGCTGCCCACAGGCAGGTGTGAGCACCAGGCCAATTCCTTGTCATTTCCAATTGAATCAGGTCATAAAGCAGCAGTTCAGAAATGTACACGAGAATTCGGATAATGAGCTAGAGCACATCTACTGTAATTCAATGCTGGCAGTGAAAAGAAGTAATTAAAAACAGGTACAATTATAGAAAAGGCACCAAGAGCACTGACCCCAGTTTTCCTTTTCCCCCCCCCAAACAATCTTTGTTTTTCACTCTTCTTTTTAAAGACACCAGTTTAAAAGCTTCTTATGTGTGAGTATTTTTAGGCTTCACAACAAGCCTCGCATTTACACATTGCGTTGGTGGCCGGGATCAAGCAAGAACTATTCCAAAACCAACATCCCAAATTTACACCGGTCCACTCAAACTGCCACGAGCAGAACAACGCACGGGAGCAGCTTCTGAGCTCACACACGTGGACAGAACCCACAGCAACGCCACGCACTTCAGGAGTTCCTTCCCTTACATTCCTGTGTATTGAAGATCAGAACCTGGCTCCCATTGCCAAGAACTGTGTGACAGCTTTAAGTGAGTAGTTCAATTTACAAACCACCTAATTTCTTTGGCTCCTCACTATGTGGAAATAGCAATAATATACCATGACACCCCTACGAGATCAGTTTGCATCTTTTTTTTTAAAGTTTTAATTAATTTTTTTAGATTTTTTGTGCAATTTTATGACATTTTCGGACTTCCAGCAGGAGAGATGAACATGTGAAACATATTTCCTACTTTTGTACTATTTCTTTTTTTTTTTTGTCTTTTTTTGTCTTTTTTTTTTTTTTAAGGTTTTATGTTCATTCTAAGTGTTCTTTACTGGAGTGAGTGTATGGTGTTAAGCTAGATACAGGTTTCTTTGTACTCTTATGATTATCTGCTTTGCAAAAGTAACTCAATTTTCTTAAGCAATATCAGCATTCACATTACTTGGCACCATTGGCAAAATAAAATATACCCAGAAAGAAAAGACAGGGTAGGGTGGGGGTGGGGGGGAAGAAGGAGGAAGGAAGAACGAAATGAAACCAACCAACCCAAGGTCCTGGTAGCCAAAATCAAATGTAAACAGATCCTTTTTTTTTTTTTCTCTTTTTTTCCTGTTTTTTTTTTTTTAATTAATGTTGCTCTGCCTTTTTTTTTCCTAAGTCTAAATACAGCAGCTCTTTTTTTTTTTGCCATTTAAGTCATGCTTTAGCAAAAATGTTCTTCTAAAGAACATTTAAAATAAAGATTTTTATAGTGAAATAAAGTTTTTTTTGTTTCATTGTACAGACCATAGCCACTAATGCTTTGCTTTGTTCATTTCTTTGTCTTGAGTTCATGCACATATCTCTTTGTTTTATTATATACAGTATGTACAAACAATACATCCACACTCTGCTCGTTCATTCAGACAAAACTATACAAATAATAATTTCATCTTGCCAAGTTATTGACCCTTTGTGAATAAAATATTTAGTAATTAATCAATATATTCCCTTTCAAATAGTTTTTTTTTTCTCATTTTCCATTTCTACCTTCTATATATACAGAAACTGCCCAGATTTTGATGAAGTAGCCAAAATAAGAAAGTTACTGGCCAGAATGCAGCACCACTCTGATCTTTAGGTGGTATAAAATGTCCAGGCAACGTATGTGTGTGACTGCAAAACGACAAGAGGTTTGACGAGTACTCAAGATAAAAAGCTACGTGTTTCACAACCCATTTGAAGAACTGAATTAAAACAACAGTCCATGAAAGTAAGGCTAGAAAATAAAGTGCTGAACATGAGAGGAAGGACATGACAACTGATATGTTTGCAGGTTCTAGTAAAACAAGAACAAAACAAGAAGTGTTTAAACTTGCTTAAGCTGCTCTCTCCGTTCCTCGCGTTACCCGTTTATCTCGCACACCAACCCCTCCTCTAAGTTCCCACGGGATGTATTAAAAACCTGCAGATTAAAAAAGTTGCATTAAGTGTGCTGTAGAGATTTAAATAAAACACAAAGGACAGAAGTGCGAAGGAAATGAGGATGCATGGACCCCATAAAGATGGACTGATCTAAAGCCCCTCCACTGAGACTCTCAAAGCTTCAGTTGCTTGGAGATGACCGACAGGTGCAGGAACAGCATTCTCGTGTTGCTTGTGCATTCCCACCTTTTCTTAACAATATTTTTGGTATAATATTTGTACAGTTCCACATGTTGTTTAATACAGCCCTATATGAAAAGGATAATTAATCGCTTCTTCCTTCTCGGAGAATGAAGCAACTCACAATTTCCTCCTGGTGTCTTTTGTTTTTCCCCATGATCCAACAGAAGATTGAGTTCCAAGATGTCTTGCTGAACAAATTAAAAGTTGTCCATGAAAGTGCAAATGCAATGACCAAAACATTACTGTTAAAATCCTGCAGCTGGCATTCCCAGACCTGCAGTGGGTATTTTGTTGTTGTTGTTGTTGCATGTCTCTGCTAAAAACAGAAAATGAAAAGAGTCTGAAAAGCAATGTCACATTGCTACGGGATGCTGCTGCGTATCTTCAAGTTCCTTGGCCTTTTTCAATTCTTTCACTCTGAAAAAACAAAGAGGAGCTATGTAACACTTCCATTGCAAACCTCGTTCCAGACAGACAAACCAAAATGATTCCTCACTCTCAACTCCCGTGCAAAAGAGCCAGCTCCCAGAGGAATGACAGGAGGGGGAGATGTTCCTGAGACCATAAACAGTTGGAAGCGCAAGAGTGGGCTGCTAGAAACCTGACACAATCGCATGTGGAAATATCTATTTCCAGCTCCTGTTTTTCCCTGACTCTGTTCTGCAATCAGCCTGTTCAGTCACGTGGGGGCTCCTGAACTGATTCTGCTGCTGTTCCAGCTGCTATGGCAAATGGGCTGCTCAGCACTGAGCTCGTCTCCACACATCTCTGAAGCGGTGCCAACTCGATGCTGTGCCCAGTGCAGTAGGGAAAATCAGTCAGTCACATGGGAAGACTGATCCTGATACACAATCTCACATAAGAAAGTGTTTATGTGTGAGTAGAAGAACCGGTATGGGTGTGAAGGTAATTTACTTCACACTTCCTCCAGCTGCTGCTAGTGGCTAGAGCTTGTGTTTTCTAGCATGTTGTTAGCTGCAGATACCCAATTTCGCCCAGCAAGCAGTGAAGGACACTGAGTGACGAGGGAGATGAGCCTACAATATGGAAGAGTCACTCTCCCTAGATGTGACCTAATGCTTCAGTTCTCAACTCTTTAAGACGCATGCAATACGTTACCTCCTCTAGCACTTGTCAGCGTAAGAACTAAACCATCCCTAAAAGCTGAAGTAATTAAAAGGATGAAGAGAAGGGAATCATTTCAATCGCATCGAGTAAAGCAGAAAGCTGCATCAGTGCTGGAGCAGCAGCAATTCTCTGCGTGTTAGTGAAGGCTCCCTGCAAAGGAGCCAGAGCGTATCCACAGGGACTTTGGATTTGGACTGAGCGAGGAGCAGCTTGGCTCTGCCTCCCTAAGCAGGGAGCTCCTCTGTTGCATGCCTCCACATGTCTTCCCCCTGCTACTGTGACGGGAGGACCCCCCAAAAGGACCTAAATGGAGGTGATTTAACAAAGCACGTACATGCCCAATTGATGCAGCAAAACCTGAAAGAACAAATAACAAAGGTATGGTACAAAGAACTGCGCCAGAGCTGCAACTTTGTGTAACAGAACCCAACTAGAAGTGATGAATTTAACAAAGCCTAGGTAAATACAGATAGCAAAGGATGCTGGGAGAGCTAAGCAGCAGCAATGTCAATTCATAGCTTCTGTAGTAGGCTTCCACTCACGCATCCTCCTTTGGCTCTTACACCAGCTTGCTAATATAAGGATACGATGAAGGCTATAAACTGATCTCTCTAAATACATCTCCATTTCACTGTTTTATTTATTAGGTTTTCTGTACATACTATTATTCAAAATCACAGGCAAAAGGGAGCTGGCTGCTTCTAACTCTGTCTGAGTTGACTCAAAGCTCTAGCACTCAGAGGTGCTCTCTGTGAAACTCGGGGAAACAGGAATCAGTGACTAAATCACACTAACCCATATGCAGGTCAGACCTTTGCCAATCACCTGAATTCCACTGAGCAGTTTGAGAATACCATGTATGGAAAGACAGAGGGCTTTGCTAGTCCAAATGCACATGCCCTTTTCAGAGCTGCAAGACCTACATCCAAAAGGAGCCACAATACTCCTCTGAAATCGAGTCCAGCAGAGAGGTGCCCCAGTGCAGAGGCATCTCCCAGATGCCCAGAAGTGCTCTGGTCCCCATGCTGAGGAGGAGGCAAGGCAGCTGGCAGCAGCACTGCTTTTGGGTTCCTCCTTGGGCAGTCCACTGCTGAGCCTAAATGCCTGCTACAGCTTTACAGAGAAGCTTTCCCTGGAGGTATTTTGGCTCTACACAAGCTGGTAGATGTTGCTGACATCAGGGGAGTTGCGGCTTCAGCACCGCACTGAGGCAGCAGCGAGCCCCTGCTTGTTCCCAGTGGGTGATGCATATCAGGGTGCTACCTGCTGGGTAAGTCCAGATCACCTTTTCATTAGAGCCACCACAGTGAACTGAAAATGCTCACAAATGACCAACTGACCATCTTCAGTATATTTAGGTTTCTTGCAGCAGGAAAACAGCTTCTACCTTGAAATCATTACTAACACTTCTGTTACTGCACCACTTAGAAGCAGAAGGTGAGCCAAGATGCCTGCAGCGCTAGAAAAAAGTAGTGTGCCTCTGTGCAATTTTTAAGCTTACATTCAGGACACCACCAATTAAAGCATGATTTGCAGTGCAACTTCCAAGTGTTTTGTGTTGCACTTCAGTACTGCAATGTAAAATTAACCTGTTATTATAGATCTCTTACTGACAACATGCACGTTAGATAAGCTGGTAGCTCTTTCACTGAGACATGCTACACCTTAGTTTAGCAGTTCAACATGCAAGAGCTACGCTAACAAAGCACTTTTGCTGGAAGAATGCAAGACATGCTTTGCTGCAAACTTCAACCTACAGCATGCAGTATCTGTACTGGTGCAGACCTATCAAATCTGTTTACCTGGAACACACATGCCAACAGAAATCAATGACTACAGCACTCAACATTTGCACTAGTACAGATCCTATTCAGAAACACGCACACTTGCCTTGCTCAAGTGTGCTTGACAGATTTTCAGCCTTTGAAAACGGTTGCAAGTGCAATGATAATCACTGCTTTAAAACACAGGCACATACTAGTACAGGATTTCCCTATAACAATGTTACAGACTTTGACTTTTGTTGTGGGTACGTTCCTGAAAGATGGCTTAAAACAAGCCCTGTGTTCCACAGAATTTATCAGCCTCAGCTTCAAGATGACCATCCACTGGATTTGGGCTAAGATCTCCTCTTCATTAGTGTTTGCTGGAATAAACCCTCTATGTTTTCAAATGCAATTAAAATACAGTTTGACCAGAGGAGGATTTTAGACAAATTTGGACCCTTGAAAACAGAAATCCACCGAGTAAGTGCTGCTAGGAGAGCTTTTATGTGAACAATATGGCACTGCCTTACTGCTAGAAGGAATCTTCCTTGGTTCCTATTTTTCCACTCTTAAATTCAGGCAGGGGAAGAGGGCTGAAGTGTAGCCCTTGTAGTTACAGCATTAACAAAGTGCTTTAAGAAAAGGGACACTACTGGAATTTGTAGGCTGGTACAGCAGAAAGGATGTGCTTAGAGAAGATGTTTCAATCCAGTTTGGCAGACTTGTGGTGAGACTATATGGATTGGGCACAAACCTCTCCAGAGGCCCACAGCACGCGTGCTGGGTTGGATCACTTCTGGAAGTGTCTCCAGCAGGATGGGGACTGGAGGTGACACACATCTGCAAGCCAGAGTGCACCAGAAAGGGAAAACAGGCTGTAGCTGTTGCACGACTCCCAACAAGAAGCACTGTCCTACTTCAGCAGCTACTAATACCATGCACAGAATCGCAAGGACCGTGTATTTGGCTTTGCACTGATGAAGCCTTCAACAAAAGCCTCCTCAAATAACGTTTCCTCTAGACAGTAAGTGCCTCTAAGGTACAAAGTCTTTCCCTCAGCAATTGCTGAAGAGCAGATGGAAGGAAAAAGCACGTGCAATAGAGATGACCACTGATAAGCTGTCTGAATCACAGCCCTGATGCTGACACAGAACCGGAAAAGAAGATGATTTCAACGATGAGCTTTGAACCCTGATGCTCGGGAGCTGTGTCCCGGTTCCCAGATTGCTCCAGCCAGACAAAGCTTCTGCCCTTCAAACTGTGTTACTTACTTGGACACCGTACAGGAGCTTGCATCATTATGTGCTGAAGCAATGTAGAAAGCAACGGCCCCAGAAGCGAGCAGCAGCTCCTCTCCCCACGCACCCTCCCCAGTCTCATATGGGAGTGTGTCAGCGAATGAATTAGGCCTACTTAGACCAAGTTACAGCAAACAATGGCTTTATGAGTAAAGCGTAACACAAAGCTGTTTCATCAAACCCACTCCATAATGCCCAGCCAGGGAAATGTTTCATGAATCTGAATGCTGAAGATCCGTATAGACAGGGTGCAGGAGCCAGAGGAGGCTGTCTGGTGAGTTACCTGTTGCTCTGAGAGCTGAAATGGCCTGTGGGACATTTAAGAAAAGGGAGCTCTTGCCTTTTTCCAGATACCTCATTTGGGCAGCAAAACAAAAAAGACAGAAAGGCCCAATAAGAATGACACCCCCAAGCATGCAGTCTGCCATTTAACACATACATTTGAGCTCCCAATACATTCAGACCCTGCAAGAGGTAAATGAAGAAAGAAATTACTTGGAAACCTTTCGTTGCAGGCACAGTGACACATATCTCAATATGACATTTTCTCACACATCCTGAACTCGAACGAATGGGACTTTTCAATCCCTTAAGGTTTTCCCCCATTCTCAATCTCACCAAGAGCTGTAAGAAACCAGGTACTCAAATGCAATGGCTCCTGCATAGCACACATTAGAAATACACAAAAAATACAAGTCCTGGGTGCACAGGAGTAGGAAAGGGTTTGTTGCTTAAGTACTGACAGGGAAGGGTGTCCAAGCAACAACAAAATAGAGTGGATGTTGTTTATTCAGGTATGAAATAAAGTTGTACTTACCAGAGAAACTGACCTCAGGTGCTACATGCACACTCCCCAAACTGGAGAGAAGCATTCAATCAAACCATTAAGAAACAGAGTGGGTGAGAGGGCATCTATTTTAAATGAAAGATGCTGTGAATTAGTATGTTCTTTATTACTCATGACCGCAGGTAACAAGGGCACTTATTCTGCCCCAGAGCAGAGGGAAGTTCCACTGTAGGCAAAAAGCCACTGCCTGGCCTAATGATGTAAGAAGACTCGCTCCTTGTCATCACCGCAGATCACCTCCCTACCAAGAGCACAGCAGAGAGGATCACAGCTCAAGAGGCTGTGTATTTTGTCCATGCTTTACATCAAATGTCTCACACAAATTTCCCACCTCTCCATCTTGCCTGATCCTGATGTAATGTATCCCATATACACTGAAACTAGTGGAATCAATTTGAAAAGAGGTTTTCAAACTGAAACAGGGAAGTAAATGCTGTGATCATTTATCTGACCCTTGCAGACTACCTAAGCACAGTGTCAGTGTACAGAATACACCAAATCTGTATACTGCAGAGAGACGTGCTTGCATATATTCCTTCAGCATGTATGGATGTCAGCTTGCGTCCATTAGAAACACTTAAGTGCATATACACCAGCAGCATATGCACATAGGCTGCTATCAGAATGCAGAGCAGCAAAGGATTCTTTGCTGTAATAGAGCTGTTTGGGCAGAACAGCAGCTAAGACATTTTGTGATAGTTCACAGCTCACTGTTTGCAGGTAAGCAGAGAATTCTGTCATTTCCCAATCAATCCCACGCTCGTCACTTGTCACTCAAGGCAAAACCTGCAAATGCTACTGAACCTCCAGAATCTGCTTCCTGCTAATTCCTCACATGTTGTTATATACACAAAGCCTTAAGGTGCAACAACTATGTCTCCTCCCATGTTGAGAACTGGCCTGTCAGTGCCCTCACTGGGCACTGGTAAGGCTGTAACTTGAATCCTGTGTTCAGCTCTGGGCCCCTCACTACAAGAGAGACACTGAGGTGTTTGTTGGAGCAGGGCCAGAGCAGGGCAGCAGAGCTGGTGCAGGGCCTGGAGCCCAAGTGTGATGGGGAAGGGCTGAAGGACCTGGGGGGTTCAGTGTGGAGAAGAGAAGGCTCAGGGGGGACCTGATGGCTCCCTACAAGTGCCTGCCAGGAGGATGGGGCCAGGAGGGACTGGGCTCTGCTCCCAGGGAACAAGGAATGGGTCTTTTTGTAATCAGACACACAACTGTAGACCAAAACTTATCTGTCCTAGTCACACACAAAGCAGAAGGTTAGTAAAACCAAGTCACCCAGTTAGTTCACCTTTATTCCTGAATAAACCTGCGCTAGTTGTAAAGCACATTATCATCCGTGCTAAGACCTGGAGCTGTTTTTTCCAGCTAACAACTTCACAGCATTGTTGTGTCTGCAATCAGGGGTAAAATGGTAGCACAAAAGTCAGAGTTAGTTAAGAAATGTCATCAGCTATTGCTTCTTTGAGCCTAACAAAGGAGCAGGCTTTAGCCCAATTCATACTCTTACTCAAGTCACAAAAGGCATCTGTGCAATTCAAAGTCAGCAAAACCCCATGATCAACAATTCAGTTTTCTTTTCTAAATGCTACCCAGAAGCAGGAGTCCAGGTCATCCCTTCCTCTGCCTCTTTCCCCTTGTTGAAACAGTAGTGGTAAGCACACAAATGGTGTTATTCCTGACTGCAGCTGCTGACAAACACCCTGCTGTCCTACAGCCTCACAAGTGCAGGATGGCACCGAGCAGCCCTGCAGATGACTCAAGCATGTGCCTTGAAAGCCTCAGCATTCCCTTCAACCTGCTATGGGAATGCTTTGGAGTATTCCCTTCCTGCTGTGAGATAGCAAACCAGCCCACTGATGTGACTGAGCACAAAGGCAAATGGAGTCTCTGTATGCTGAGAATGAGACTCCTGATAGAAGCTCACGTGGCACTTACTACAACGCAGTCACAGCAGCTTCATCTTCATTTTAGGGTTTTGTTTTCCTTCCTGCTATGTAAACAGCTGAGAGAAGCAGTTGTCAGAAGCTGGTCCTAGTAAGGCAACCAGATGTGTAACTTACCGAAGACCAACTTCTAGAAGGTAAGTGTTGGTACTTAACCACCTTAGGGAGTAAAAAGCAGTGTGAAGAGCTCTTCTGCTTCAACCTGGCTCAGGTAGAAACAAACACCCAGAAACAAATACTCCAAATGCAGGCTGTCTCTGTACTGTAGCTTCCTATGCTCTAGCCTGAAGGCTGTGGCAGCCCCTCGACAAGGGACATCATTACTCATAGAGTGTGTGTGTGTGTGTGCAGACCCCAGTAATTTCCAAGGTCTACCAACAGCCGCTGTGGATACTGAAAGAATATCCCACCGACAACGCTGCCTAAGCATGCCCATGATGAATATACATGTCCTTTTTCACACATTCATGCACTGGTAACATCTACTGCAGAGCTCTGTCCTGTTACAAAAGCAGCAGTGTTAGTCATTGCAGTAGGGTTAGTTTATACAGGATTCTGTTTGATATCATTAATGGAGGTGAAACTTACTGGCATATCTTGGCTGCAGCCCCATGCAAGCAAGCAGAAAGCAAAAATATTTAAAATGGAAGAGAGGAACTGGCTAGCAGGCAGCTACACTCACCCTTTTGTACAGCCTACGGTCCACCAGTGGGCTTCAGATTGCAAAACAATACCAAAGAGCTATTAGCACACACATGGCAATAACCGTACCTTACCAAGAGCTTCACTTCAGGGAGGAGGAGACAACACTTCTGCTTGCCTGGAGAGAAAGAACCCTTCCCGCTCCTGCCTACTGGACTCCTCCTCTTTACCAGGGAAGAGCAGTCCTGTGTTTAGGTGTTGTAGGGCAGGAAGTAATAAGCAAGTAAAATAAACCCAATACTAACAATCCCTGTGGCATTTCTACCTGCATCCTGCCTTCCCTTACAGTGAGCATTTGCTTTCTATTTTATTCCAAATGCTCCTCCATAAAAAACACAGCAGATCATAATCACAGCCTAGCAATGGTGTAGTTATCTCTCAGAGAAGCTTCCTAAGAATCAAAGAACAGGAGATAGGAGGTTACCTTCCCAGTGAAAGCTGACTGTATGGACCATGTATGGATTCAGCTCAGCAAACCCAAACCCACTTCAGAGCTCTCTGATTTTCCTACATGTGTCCCATCTGGGGATCACCAAGTATGTGGAGTCTTTCCAAACCCATTAAATACACAAATCTTTGATTGTGTCTCACACAGGACAGCATACCTGGAGACAGCTCAACTCACAGGAGGTGTAATGGCAAGTTTGAGGTTCAAAGTTAGTCAAGGGCCACCCAACAGGACCAGGCACCATGGGAAGATGGGTGAAGCTCTCCTCTGAGAAGTTTCTGCTTCTCATTCTCAACAAACATCACTTTGGTGACAAGTCATGTTGATACCATGTTATGGCTAATGCATGTTTTCCACCAGAGTTTTTGGAATATGAGCATAGATGGACAAATACACGATTTTCCTCAAAGCCAAAAGGAAACAATACATGTTCTGACTGTCAAAATGACCACTGCTGATGAATGACCACTTTTGTCTCCATGACACCTGGTAATATTCACCTACTATAGCTCAAGTATCTTCTGTAAGAATACACTCAACCAAAACTCACATTTCTGAGTTTCTCAGTGTCTATGCATCCATTACTGAGAGATTTCTGACCACAGGATCTCTCCCAAAACACCTGAAATACTGTCTGATCAGGCAACAAGCCTAAGTTCAAGAGCTCAGAAAACACAAGACCAACATGCCTGAGCACTCTAGATCCTCAAGCTGATAGAAACCACTCGTCTGTGCACTGAGCCTTTGTGCCCAAAAGCTTATAAGCAAAACAGGACAAGACGACCACTTGAGCTGTTCAAAGCGCTCACGGAAAAGGTGCTCTCATCACTGGCTTAAAGTAGACTTTGATTAGTTTAACATAGGGAAAAACCAACCAACCAGATGGATGCCAGGGGAAAGCCTGAGTAAATCTTGCCTAAAAGATACAGAATAAGCTCTTAGTAAGAGCCATTTATAGGCCCAGCAACAGAATCTGCCTGTGGACAAAACCCTGGGTTAAACAGTGTCTCTCTTGTTCTTTTTTTCTGGCTGAATTTCTGAACTCCTAAGACTTGTTTATCTTTTCCTTTCGCTCACTATCTTCACAACAGACTGCAAGTGGCTTTTACAGCCCCCTCCCCACCTCTGTCCATCAGCTGACAGAAATCTACAAGATCCCCTTTCCTCGATGTTCCTGTGCGTGCTCTCTTCTCTCTCACTCCCTCAGATATTCCAAAAATATCCATCATTTCCATCCCTTGTACTGACAAGGCATTTGTGCTTTGACAAGTGACTCCATAGTGCCTTCTTTATGCTACACAGCATTTAATATTATACGCTGGTTGTTATGGCTTCCCCTGGATGTTCAGGAGCTCGGATGGCTGAAGTATTTTGTTATGGAGCCTGCTGCGTTCTTAATTTCTTGTTTATAGCAGCAGCGTGCTGATTTTGAGCATTTCAAGGTGTCTGCAGTAGGGTTCCAGCAAGCAGTACTCCTCAAGCAGTGCATGGGGCTGTTAGCCTAAGCACCAGTCACACCAGCATCCTGTGTGAGCATTACACAGACACACAGCAGACTGCAGAGAAATAATTAGGAGGCTTGTATAGAGGTGAATTTAAACTTACTTAACATCCCAAGTTTTATTACTCTATCCTTAGAAAGAGGTAAGCAAGAAAAGCAGTAAGGAATAAATGCACTTACTGACACTGAAAGTTCAGGAAGCTTGAAGAGAGCAGATAAGAAGAAAGCAATTCCTTCATCTACCACCTGGTACCCCCATGTACATGCACCACAAATTGGCAGCCCAGAAAGGAATTGCAGAGCCAAGCTTGCAAAGGAGTGCAGGTGGGCTAGAGGATACGGCTGTGCTGGGGAAAGCGCCTAGATTTCCCCTCTTGGGCTGGGGGTGAGGAAGCAAACAGGTCAGAGTCAGCTGCGATGCTAAAGCAAGAGAAGCTCTATTTCAGTAAGTAGATCTCTATCACTTCCAGTATTATTCTCTTCCTCTGCAGATGTTTACACAAGCAAAAGACTTCAATCTGTCTTCAAAGACAAGAATAAAGCTCTTCTTACGATTGCTGGCAGAAAGCACACGACCAGAAATGTGTGATCACTGTTATTTCAGAAGGAAAGGCAAGGCTGTTCTGAAGCACAGTTAACATCTTCAGTGGAAATAAGTTACTTTTTTCTTTTGTTGCATCCTAGCCAATAACCATGGATGAGCTCCCAGATAACCATAACCACTAACAAAGTGCCTATGGACACAGACAGGACTGTACTACTGCAGAAACTCAAATACTGTGCAGTGTGACATAAGCCAAGAGAGCTGACTGACAGTGGATGCCCCCTTAGTTTTCATTTCCTTTCTGTACACACCCAAGACCTAAAGCCACCTCCCAGAGATGCACAGCAGCAGTGACCACACTGCTGAAGAGAGAGGAGATGACAGACAACAGGCAAAGGGAAGGGTCCTGCCTGCAAACTCCAGTGATGCAAATGAGGAGGATCTCTCTCTACAAAGACACTGAGAAACAGGAAAGCAATGAGGTGAAGGCAAGAAAACCTGCTGGAATCATGGGCAATTAAAGCCCTGGAGAGACTAAGTTACTTGATAGCTGAAGACTTAACTGAGCATAGTTAAAGTGCATGGCACATCCTGGAAACTGGTGGGAAACCCAGAGATACAGCTATTGTGAGGTATTCTCTGGGCTTGTGTGTGAGAGTGGGCTGGAAGAACCTCTGGCAGGTTGACCCCAAAGCCTCCATAGATTGAAAAGTGCATGTGGCTTTCCCAAGGATTGCCTGGCTCTCAAGTAGATCTGAAAGGATAGAGAAGTCCTGAGGCTCTGCCTGCTTCAGGGGGACATGCTGCCCAACAGACACTACAAATCCTTTTGGTGTCTTCCACATGCCCTGCTGAGAGCTAGAAGCTACGTGCTTCATCATGAACAACTGTGACTGTTTCAAGTGCATTTGGAATTGTCCTGAAAACTATAAAGCCCTCTCTCTTGTCCACACATGTTACTTCCCACTGGACCTGCAGGTAAGGAGTCCTTCCACAACATGAGCTACACTGACCTCCTGCAAGCTGCAGCTCTGCAACCCTGCAAAAAGGACCAACTCTGTGTCTAAAATAAGTTTATCACATGCCTCTTTGCCTCTCAGAGCTCTCCTTGTTCAAACATCACTGGGCTGAACTAGACACGCTTCAAAATACATCAGGTCTGACCAGTTCCTGAGTGGATGAAATGCATGTGTGGTGACAATGGAGGGACCACAGCCGGAAACATTTGAATTTGTATTGTCTAGGCAAAATCCCAGTTTGCAACCTGATCATATATGGGATCCTTCCACTGCAACATCAAACGCCCTGCCTGTAGCAGAATACTGCTAGCTGCCACATGGGAGCACTCTAGCAAAGCCAGCACAGGTTCCCTGCTGGCAGGAGATGATTCACCTTCAAGTCTGTGTCTGTACTCCCATTCTGAGGTATATGTGGGGTGGCTGACATGAATTACCTCATCTGCTGCTCTGCTGGCACCATATCCACATTAGAAAGAACCTGCATTTGATGAGTGCTTACCATAGGATCACGAGACCAAACTAAAGGGTTTTCCAGTGTACACCAGACATTGTCACACTTTGCACTTTCCACATCCCATGACTGCTTTGTGCAGCCCTTACAAGCTGTAGCTATGATCCAATAAGCCTTTTTTTCCACGCTTCCTTAAGACCAACTTTCAAAGTTGCACGTCTTGCTTTGCTCAAAGTTTCCTTATTCTGCATCTGCCCAACAGAACTGGGGCTGGTTTACCATACCAGCAATGGATCTAAACATGATTCTCCTTCAGCAACAGTCCCAAGTTAGAGATTCCATTTTTGTCAGTGACACTTGGAAGCAGCTGGGCTTTGTTATTTGATTAACAGATCTGTAACGAGCTGATTCTATTACCCTTTACATTGCACTCATTGCTGACACACTTGAACACTTGCATTGCTCTAATGAAGGGCAGATACCAGAAGATAGTGTCATACCTGTGGCGGCAGCGTCGTAAAAACCGCATAATCTTGCGAGCAGCTTGATCCTGCTTCTTGGTAAGCAGACTGCTTCTAAACACAAGAAACCCAACACTGAAGTGTAGGCAAAACTGGGGAGAATAATGCTAAATGCAAGAGTAATTACCCTATATCCGTTTGTATATCACAGCACAGCCCTGAGCAGTGTCAAAACAACATATAAAGATAGTGGTAGCATCTAAGAGCCCAAGAGCTCACCTGAGCTTCTGTTGTACAATGGTGGCTGCCCGACGGTTTTGCCTCCTCTTCCCACATTCCTTGTAGCTGCGGTAGTACTGCTGGATGAGCATCGCGGCCCGGCGGCTCTGCTGGAATTTCTTCTGCTCATAGTAACTTCGGAATTTGCTCTGGATCAGAATGGCAGCTTGCGTCATCTTCTTATAAAGTGCATACTACAAGAGAAACAAAAAGAAGCTGAGGCAGTCCACTAAAACCAGCGGGCTCCTACGGTGAAAGGTTCTTGTGGCACTAGGACATGATGAGAAGCAAACAAGTATCTGACTTGCTGACTGGGAACTGTATGAGAAAAGGGTGATGGCAAACTGGACCAAGTGTGAGAGTAGGTGCAGAACCTGGTCTGCACCAAGAAAGCAACTCGCTGCTTTGCTGACCCCTTGACAGGATTCACAGAGTCACAAAAAGGTTTGGGTTGGAAGGGACCTTTTAAAGGTCACCAAAGTCCAAACCCCCTGCCATAAGCAGGGGCATCTTTAGAACAGGTTGCACAGAGCCACATCACACCTGACCTTCATCTACCACCTCTCTGGGCAACCTCTTTCAGTGTCTCATTACTTTCATCATAAAGAACTTCTTCCTTAAAACTAACCTGAATCTCTCCTCTTTCAGTTTAAACCCATTACCCCTTGTCCTATCCCTATAGGCCCTGATAAAAAGTTTGTCCCCATCTTTCTTATAAGCCCCCTTTAGGTATCAAAAGGCTGCTATATGGTCTTTCCAGAGTCTCCTCCAAAAACTGCAACTCCCTCAGCCTGTCTTCACAGGAGAGGCACTCCATCCCTCTGAGGTTCCATTTAATCCCTCGTCTGCAGAGGCTTTATGTGATACCCTAATGGGCACTATACTTATGGACACCTTTGGAACAGCTGAAGCTGATCCTGAGTACTGTTTACACTGTAGTGTGCCTGTGTTAGAGATGAATCAACTGAGTGCATGTAGAACTCTTTGTTTCCCTTACAAAGTACAGGATGCTCATTTCTATGCAGTCACTATTTGTAAAGACTCACACCAGCAGTAAAATATACCCAACTGACTGTAAGGATAAAGTAGTGTGAATGACTATAACTAAAACCAAAAGACACTTTTGTCTTCATTTGAAAATAGCCTTTAAATAAATTGCTTTTATAAGGACTGAACTTGCTATTTACAAGTTATTCCAATTTCCTGGGAGGAATAACTTTTAAACAGCTCATTTCTTGATTCTGTGCCACAGCACAGTACTGCAGGAGTTCTGATTGCTCACACAGCCATGAAAACACAACCATTCCAAATGGAATAACGTATGATCCAAACTCTATAACACTTAGTTAAGCAAATCTAATCTTGAGCCCAAGTCACAGGCAAAACTAAATCTCATTAGAAGTCTGTACCAAGCATCCACTGAACTGGCAAATCTGGATGAGCATCCAAATCTCCCTCTAGCACTCTATTATTTCTAGGCCCATGATTCCAAATAAAGCAGGCAAATACTCAGTCTTCTTTATTCTACATCCTTTTCCTTTCAGAGCATGCAAGTAGATGGCCACTTCACAGATACTGTATGCATTCATGCATACCTTTAAAAGCCCTTTTTAAGACTGAGATGTAGAATAATGTACAGACTTCACGCCTCTGAGCTAATGCTGCAGTAGCGGTTTTGTCTTTACTGATGTCAGTTTGAAAGTTTTAGCACTTTCAACACTTATGTGTCTGCTGTTCCTGGATATTTTACCAGTGATGACTTCTGCTCCCTTTATTAGACAGACGAGGCACAGAAATTGCAGCCACTGCCCTGAAGAGGGTAATGTCCTAACAGATCCCAATGGAGTTTTTCTGTCTAATGGGGGAGAGAGGGAACAACAAAAAAACCCAACCAAAAGGCAAACAAACACCTCCCCACCCCTCAACATCACCCCAAAGCAAAACCCCCTCCAATACCGTCACAGACCACCATTTACCAAATTTCACTTTTTGGAATTGAAGCAGTCAGCAGATGCAGTTCTATTTTGCCATTTGTAATTGCCTTTTTCATTTTTTCTTTTTGTCATTTTTCATTAAATGGATCAGATTCTGATTTTACCTTAGCTATTTTGTAAGTCCACTCATGGGGTGGTCATAGTTATCCTGCACGTTTTTTGCCCAGGTGGGATCTCTGTGGCTGAGTTACAAACCCCCGAATAGAAGGGTTCAAATACAAAATTGATGTGAGCTATGACTGTTCCAATCTAGCCATAAGCCTGATCTCAGCAGTACAGTAACATGACAGAGGAATAAGGCATGTGAAAGAGAAAACAGCACTCACTGGACAGACTAGACCCCAATACGTTTGCATTCAATTCTAAGACCCACTTAGCTTATTAGCTGCTCCCTCTCCTTTTCCCCTCCAGCTGGGAAGAGAATAAACAGAGAAGTCACCTAACCTCTGGGAAGTGCTAAGGCTCAGCTCGTGCAGTGATCCCAAAAGCTCAGCTCACTTGTGCTGACAGAAAGAGCACGCCTTGCCTCATGGGTACCTCTGGGAAGAGTTCAGCTCACTCTACTCTCCAGTGAATGCAGGACATTGCACAGCACAGAAATCCATCTTTAGAGCAGAAAATGATTGGCTGTGAACAGTTTAAGACTGGCATCAACAGTCATGCCTCCAGTATAAGCATGAATATACATGGTGGTCTTAGGAATTCAGGGCACAGGTATTTCAAAGGTTCCAAATACTTTGGCAGGCAGGCAGAATGCAGAGGACACTGGCTACATGGGTGGGATAAATGTTCTCCTGTGCTCCCCAGATGCCAAGGCAAGAATCACTGAGTAATGGCAAATCAGCAGCCAAAAAGGAAAACATGTCCTCTGGAAACTGGCTTCAAAACCTTCCCCACACCTCAGCCCATCACTGCTTACATGAGTGCTTGTAGGAGGAGACTGAGCTTCCTGTACTTGTACTATTGCATCGACATGCTGCGGCAGGGCAGCCCCTACATGTCTCCCGTAACGTTTTATAGTGATTTCTCAACCACAGGTATTTCTTAGTGGATACTATTAAAACATTGCACTAAATGCCAGGTTCTCCTGGTTTATATTGAATGTGAAACTTTGTGACCCACAGGGAATCGTTTCCAAAATAGTGTTTGTATTTGTATTACCTTCAAGGCTATCCAAGTAAGCTTAGGAAGAAACAGAAAAATACAGTTAATGTTAGTTCTGCAAATAAAGAATGAAAAACTAAAACCCCAAACCATCTTCCTTCTAAAAGAAGCGATTCCAGGATCCAGGACAAAGCAGATTGTCAAGCAGTTTTAGAAAGGAATTAAGCTTCCCTATTACAGGAAGCTTCACTCCAGAATGACAGCCATGAGACAGGCTGAATGTGAATCATGATGCAGTTTCCTAACACTAGAAAGGTTTCCCAAAGGTAATGAAAGAGCACAGGCATCGTGCCTTTTATTTTACATAGCATGCTGCCTGGCATCAGACAGCCTGAGTCTAGCAAGGTACAGTGAAAAGAGGGACATCGGCTCCAGCCCCTGTCCCAACCAACCAACCAAAACCCAACCAGAGAAACAAAAAGGAAAAGGTATCTTCTTTTTCTGGGGTTGAGAACTCAGCCTAAAAGTGTGCCTCCAACTAGAGTCTGGAGAACAGCCTCAGTCCTGGAACTCACATCAAGCTATAACATGGGACTTCCACAGGTTAAAAAGTTTAGGATGTGCAAAATAAAACAACCTAGTTTTCATCTTCACCTTTAGCAAAGGTGAAACCAACTTCAATTTCACAATGAAATTTGGCAAGCAACTAGTCAGAGAATAGCCTCACCAGGTTATAGCATGCATAAAGGCCAATATGGAAAACATCACTGCCCTCTTGTTTCATAGCAAAAATGCAGGCATCAGCGCAAAATACTTTTAAGGATTTCCTCCAAAATTAAGATTCAGGACATGAATTTTCCTCTTTTCAGCTGTGCCTGAGCAGGCTATTTCATTACTGCATGCTGGGAGGAACAGGGGGATAATTCCCATACAAAGGGCTGTGTCCACGGCACTTGCACGTGTTTCATAACGTTTCACTTCCTTCATTACCTGTTTGTATTTTCGGTAGCAACGCTGAATGACAGCAGCAGCCACCTCTTGCTGTTCCCGAAGAGGACGACCCTGTGCCAAAAAGGAAGGAAGCAATAAGCACAGCACACTGAACACCAGGACAGATGATGTAAATGGGCTCACAGCACCCTGCAGGGCACCTACTTCTAAATCTCTCCTATCAGTGCCCAATTCAGGCCGAGGCCCTTCCAGGATATGTCTCTACTGTCAATTCACCTAGGGACAGACCCTGGAAACTGGAGCTTTACACCAACTGAGCAACTAATATCTCTTCATAGATATAGAGTATATTCTGAGGATATGCTTTATGAGCGCTGTTCCAGCACAGAAGACATTCTATGGCATGGCATGCTCTGTCCAGTATGGTAGTTGCTGGGCAACCATTGACAAGCAAGTGCTAGAAGCACTGAAAAGCTGATGACAGAAACTCTATTTTTGTCCCAGAAGGATGTACTACCCATGTTTTGTTGTGTTACAGATACTCTCTCACACCTAACAAGGAAGACACTGGATGTTCTGGCCACGTACCTTGTATTTCCTGAACACTGTCTGGACGAGTTTGGCAGCTTCATAGAGTTCTCTCTGCTCATGATCAGACAGAGTTAACTGTGCAAACTCATTTTCTACCTTCTCGCTGGTGGATGCACTCAGAAATTCAGACCAGTCTGCTGCCGAGGGAAGGCTGGGTTTCTCAAAAGCTATTTCACTGATTGGTGAGCCTGCAGGGCTCAAGCTGGTGTTCGAAGAAGGGGTCAGGGGTTCACTATACAGACTTCTGAAATACCAATCACAGTAGGAATTAATGGCTCACAAAGCACCTGGGCTGGCATCACAGATAAGGACAAAAACACTTCTGAGTTCAAGGCAGAAGCTCATGTTCCCCTCCCTCTCTCCAAGCAACATCCCACATTCCTGAGCTGCGCTGCACAGATTTGGCACCGCAAGAGAAGTCACAGGTCAGACCTCGTGGCCGCTTGCCCCTCCTGCTGCATGCACTCCCATTCTGCCATCAATCTGTAGCTGTGCTGGCAGTATTACATTTGACCATGAGAGTGTGGCTGGGCTTGGAACACCAGCTCCGAGTCCCACTGTGAACTAGCATCTGCAGGCTAAAGAATCAGGGCACGCTGCCCAGCATTCGGTCCATTCAAAAACCCAGAGCAACTCCACAGCTCTTACTGACCTTATCTGTGCAGCACTCGGCAGATGATCGACATCAGCAAGATAACTGGCCAGCCAGCTCATCGTGGTGCTCATGGCAGCACTGTCTGTTCTCTCCACCAGTGGTGACTCCATTGGCACAAAATTCTCTCGCTTGATCCTGTCAGGCGTTGCTTCAATAATGTGCTCTGCAAGCGTCATCATGTTCACCTGGGAAGGGGGAGAGGAGAGCAAACTTTTGCTGCCTGGTAGCAGGAGCTTGCATGTTACAGCCCAGCTCCAGACTGCCCCATTTCCCCCCAGCTTGTGGTAGCTGGAATCTACTGCTTGTCTCAGCACTGGAGAGAAATTCATTAACCAAAGCTTGTTTTCTGTCTCTTCTGACAAAGTACTGAGAGGTTTCCTATTCCCCAGACCTCTTCGAGTGCACAGGGATCTGGTGAAAGGTTTATGCCATTGGGCCTTTGCTGTATGCCACTGACAGCTGCCTCTGCGATCTTGTTCCCAAAGGAAAAGCAACCCTGCCACTCAATGAGGTGTGCTGCAGGACACCTGCAGGAGAGGACAATAAGGACACATTATGAGAAGTTCAACGCTTGGGATGATGGCTTTGCCAGGAATCCTGAACCACGTCCCCCCACTCACTGAGGGTCAGAGGAATTTTCAATCCAGAGAACAGAAAACAGTTCTTGGTTTTGCACAGATCTGTTCACCTGTGTTACACCAGCAAGGTGAGAGTACTCAGAGATGCTGAAGCACTGTGTGAGGGCTGTGCTCCCATTGATCTTTTCACTCAGAAGACCAAATGCAGTATCCTTCCTCCAGTGACTACTTCTCATTCTGTTCTGGTTTTACTTCCTCTATTGCATACCTGGTGGGACTTTTTCCTTCCCCAAACCACTGGTTCTCTCTTCCTCCACCCTTATATCCTCGCCCTCTAAAGTGCACCAGCTTGGCACTGCCTCTCTCAGGTCACCCTGCCTTTGTAGGTACTGCTTCCCAGTTCCCAAAGGACTACAGGGCCACCTCATTTACTGATGTGACCAAGAGGCTCTGCTTTTCCATTCTTCCTGTGCAATTCCCTTGCAATTCCGTGCATTCTGTACATGGTTAAAGAATATGCCAGTGCATGACCCTAAATGATAACCATGAACCCGTGTGTCCAGTTTCCCTTTGAAACTCGAACAGATCATACACTTAAGGCCTCCACAGAAGTTTCTCACACTGTGCAGTCACCATGCTCTCTGAGACTGCTGAGCTTGTTATTATGGGTATGTTTACCTGCAAGTCATCCATTTGGTGTAAGCAGTCCTCATCCCCTGCATTGTCCCTATAGGACAGGAGCTCTGCATCCACCATCTCCCTGTCAGCCATCATCAACACGTTCATCTGCTCCCGCTGGCGTAGCCGATGGGCTACTGTGTCCTTCCCCAGCACAGCCCCCTTCTGGCTCCCTGCCACCTGCACTGCAGACACACCAATATAAATGTCTTTTGGGTTCCATTTGATGCCTGCTTGGCTGCCAGAGCTCCGGTACCCAGTAACTTCTGGGATGTGCTGGGAGAGCTCTCGGCCATAGTCCCTTATCCCTTCACTGGGGCTGATTGTCTCAGTGGCGGATTGCTTGGAGCTGGAGTTCTGCTTCCTGATGCTTGGTTGTTCCAGACTCAATGCAGTGGAAAGCAGCTTTTCTTGCCGGGCTTGAAAATATTCAGGGCTCAATTTATGCTTTTTGGGTGCAGGGTAATCTTTCTGAGTCTCACTACTGTAGTAACTGGAAGGTTCTGATCTTGGTCGTCTCAGCTCTGGAAACAAACAGATCAATGGTCAAAATGAAAGACGCAAAACCATGACTGCTGTAGGAACTACAACAGCTTCTGCCACAGGGCTACAGGCAGAAGTCTGTGCCATGCTCTAGGATAGTATATGCAAAGGGAGTAACTATCGCTTAGGGAGGATACTACCCACTGGGTTGTTTTACCTGTGTTTGTACTGGAAATCACAGTGACTCCCTTCTGAGGCTCCTGAGAGGCAATAAGCTCACTCTGCCACTGGGACACCCAGTTCTCTGTGTTGGAGTCTGTGCTTGAAGGGCACTGAATCCTGGGGTTTTGCCCAAGCTGAGTTTGCTCATCTCTCTGTAGCTGCTCCAAGCACTCTGCCAACTTCACGTGGCCTCGAGACCGGGCAATGGCCAGTGGCAGTCTCCCAAGGGAGTCAGGGATAGAGATGGCTCGGCGGTCCCACTTGTACAGCACCACAGCTGCATCCATGTGGCCCAGGGCACATGCCCACATCTGAAAAAGAAAGGACAACTGACCCACTGGGCAGCCTTCCTTCTCACTCCTGCAGTTGAGTCTGGACTCCAGCTCGTGGAAAAATACCTCTGAGAAGCAAAACCATAACATGGCTGGACACTAGCATCACTGCAAAGACAGAGGGGCCTCACAGGCAAAGGAATCTCAGATCTGAGAGGTCTCTCTCAACAAAATGCCAGAAGCTGAGAGTGCCGTGTCCTACCATTTACACAGCAAGGACACATAAGAAACATCCACTCTTCAGAGTGTAAAATACATTAGGAAAATAACACATCAGGAAGAACTCCCAGGGGTCCTCAGACTTTCCCCAAAATTTCAGTCTCTGCTCTTACCAGAGGAGTGCAGGAGAAATGATCCACATTCAAAGGGTCAACTTCCAGCTCCAGATCAATGCTGTCTGCATGTTTGGTGCTGCAGAGGGAACAAGAGAACAAATGATGCTCTGTAGCTATATTAGGAACCTTGCCTAAATGCACAGCTTTTCCCAGCACACCATACTACACAGAAGTGGTTACACATATGCCCGTGATGTGTTTGTTAGAGATAGTGCCCCCCCCAAAGCCTTTAAGAGCATGATACAGCCAGTGATTGGACTTGGCTGTCCCAGGAGACAGATCCCATCAGATCAAGAGACAGGAACAGGTCCAGGGACTTGGCTGTTTGTACCACCAAGCAGAGCTCACAGATGCTTCTGCCATGCTTGTATTGACACCCCAGAGTCCAACAGGCTGGCTCTTACCGCCATTTGATGAGGGTCTGGATCAGTGTAGCATAGCCCTGGGCAGCAGCAAGGTGGAGCAGTGTCATTCCTCGGAAAGTCTTTGAATGGATCAAGTGTTTGGACTTTGCCCAGCAAGCACGACTCATCATCTTCTCGCACACCACCACCACGCGGCTCTCAAAGCAGCTGCCCAGTGTCCCAGTCCCAGAAACGCACTGAAACACCACACACATCCCAGTTTAATCATTGAGGGGAGCTGCAGCCTGACCTGAGCAGGCAGCCTTGCCCTTCTAGAAGTACTGAGACAGTGGCAGATGCAAGTGAAAGCCAACTGCTCCTAAAGACACCCCAAACCAGGCTTGCTTAGGGAAAACTACAGCCTTTCTCACCACCACCGACCCCCAAAGCAAGTGTAAAGCTGCCATGTCTGGACACAGCAAGGTTCATACCTGCACCTGCGTTCCTCCGTTCCCACTCCCATTGCTCCCGCCTCCTACTCCTTGTTTGTGCTGCTGGGAGCCTGTCATTTCAGCCATTCTCCTCTCCATCTGCTCAAGTCGCTCCAATATTGACATCCTGAACTGGTTATCTAGGTTGGAGAAAGCCAGAATGATGATATTTCCATGGAAAGAAAGCTCAGGTTTTGGCAGCCTACTACAGGAAGCCACTAACAGCTATCCTGGAAGTCACACAGGAGATTTGCTCTGCTTGGCAATGCATAGGGACACTTGTCCCGCAGCATCCTAGCGCTGCAAGTTGCTGCAGCAGCCCTTTGACTGCAATTCCAGAGAAATTCCTTAAAGAAAACAGAGAAATGAAAAATGCAGGTGGAAGACAGATCCTTTCCCTTATGATTCTAGCTGCAGGCACACAATAAAGCACTGCGATAACTCAACTTCTTTATGAACATAAGTAAACCCTAAGCAAGTATAAACCATTCAGACAGCAGTTCAGTAGGGTCATATCTGGCAAAATATTCTCCGTTTTAGAGACAATCTACTTGACAAGAGTGCTGAATTCAGCCTGCCTTGCCTCGTGAAACCATGCAGGAATGGTACCTGGAGGAAAAGATTCCTCTGCTTCCTCCTGTGCTTAGAAAAAGGAGCCTTTAGGAAGGCACTGACAGACTCCCTTTCCTGGAAACAGCCTCAGCCAAGTACCAGAAACAGAAGTACCTGAAATCAGAGCATGGGTACTGATAGTCCACTAACGTCATTCCGAAAAGAAGTACAACTCCTGAGCTCCCCTGGTCACTGTAGAAGTCTCAAGGCTGTATTAGTTGTTTTCTCCTCCTTGCATTGTAACCCAACACTATGAAACAGCAATGAATGCTTGAACTGTGGAGCAGGGAGATTCAGATGGGCCATTGCTACACCTGATACTGTAGAGCAATCTTTTTGTGTCAGTGCAGCTCGAGTGGCTGCAAACACAGAGGGCTCCTTCTGTATTGTGACCCACAAGCCTCATGCAGCTCATGGAAAGCTGGGCAGCATGATTTTGTGGATAGGGAACATTTAATGAACCTTGCTATTGCACACGTATAATAAACTGTGGGGAAAAGACAACCCTCATCCTGCTTGGTTTCATGCATCCATGGAGTTGATGTGATGGTGCAGAGCACTGATAAGCACTGAATA
Organism: Loriculus beryllinus; assembly: GCA_039877255.1. NCBI lineage: Eukaryota > Metazoa > Chordata > Aves > Psittaciformes > Psittacidae > Loriculus > Loriculus beryllinus. The sequence continues at coordinate 1,611 of JBCJKH010059979.1, read as the reverse complement.
AAGCCCACTGACAGTAATATGCATCAAAATGAACAAGCTCTGATTAAGTTTTAAAACAGCAAGTCTTCTCTGAGTGACCTGGTTCCATGCAGAGTCCTCCCTGGAAGGTTACAGGAGTACTTGCATACTACACTCTGCAAAGCACAACTCTCACTAGAGGGTATTAGAGACACAATCTCTGCTGTACTGCACTGAGGACCCGTATTGCAGACCACTGATAAGAGACAGCTCAGGTCCACTGGCTGAAGATATACTTCTCTATGAGAGGATGCTGTGGTCTGATAGGAGAGCCTTCTGGCCAGCTCCACTGGGGTGTCACGCAGCATCCCGCTCTGACTGCTCCAGAGCCAGGGACAAAGGAGCGCAGTCAGCATCCCTCCCTCCCACCTCACTTCAGAGAGGAGGTCACTAGGGTCTTTTCCTACCTACTCCAAACCACTCTTAATTATTATTAGACCCTTATATACTTGACCCTATAATACTTGAGTTGTCCTGTTAATTGCAAAGCCTCTGGGAAAGCGGCTGAGTTCCATGAGGAAATGCCTGTAACACAGATGCCGCGTCCCTGCTAGCCCTCAGCAGCAGCACAAGCCGTGTTATCCCAGCACGTCTTTGTTCCAGGAGTGCTGCAGTGTGCTGCACTGCAGTCCATGTCGCTGTCTCCTCCTTCCCCATTGCCAGGCAGAGCACGTACGCTGCAGAGACTGACAGAGACCTGGCACCACTGAGCCACCCGCACCCTGCAGTGCCAAAGAGAGCTGCTGCAGCTCGGGCACCAAGAGCAGTGGCCACGCAGGTTCATGGCGCCGCTCTGCACATTTAATGCCACTCTCCCTAGGTGTCCAGCATGTGCACCTTATTAGAGCTGACTATCAACATACCCCGGGTAGCACACCCGAACCTTTGACCTCATATGAGCAAAAGCAGCATCCTTTATAAAGAAGAAACATGGCCTGAGCTGACGTTACACAACAACATTCTCAAGGCTACAAGATACCGGGGAGTTGCTCCTTCCCATTTAACTGTCAAAAGAAAGTCATTATTCTGTACAGCCAGAAACAGCAGGAGAAAACTATTCCAGTGAGATGCAGAATAACACCGTGCAGAATACTATTCCCCACCACACCTTTTTAAGCTGAAACCAGTGGAATCCCATGTTTGTGTCCATTTTCCAGGCTCTTCTCTCTAAGCTCTGTGACCTCTAACGAGTGAAGCCTTGATCTTTCCTAAAACCAAGCACCTCCTGGCACTTCTTGTCAGAGGACTGAAGTTACTACAGGTGCTGTCAAACACCACTGTCCCCAGATGGGAACACTGAAAGATGGAAAGAAAAGCAGGGAACTTTTCTTGGGAAACAGCATCTATCGTTCCCACGTATTCCTATTCAGGCAACTGACACTGCTCCCATGAAGTATTCAGGGCAGGACTACTTGATTTTAGGTAGTAGAGGGTTTCTGTTTGACTTAACAGGAGTATGAAGGACAGACCTTATAAACTCAACAATGTCTTAAACCTGCACGTTCAGCATCTTACAAAGGTGTTTTTCATAGATGGTTGTAAATCACTGCTCAGCCTACAGGCAGGTCAGAAATACATTGCTATTAGTAAAAT
>JBCJKH010059978.1:2823-30511 GCA_039877255.1 Loriculus beryllinus | reverse complement strand
TGGGTGCCCATGTGGCTCTCATTGGGTGTTCATCTGTCTCTTGGGTGCCCATGTGGCTCCTATTGGGTGTTCATCTGCCTCTTGGGTGCCCATGTGGCTCTCATTGGGTGTTCATCTGCCTCTTGGGTGCCCATGTGGCTCCTATTGGGTGTTCATCTGTCTCTTGGGTGCCCATGTGGCTCTCATTGGGTGTTCATCTGTCTCTTGGGTGCCCATGTGGCTCCTATTGGGTGTTCATCTGGCTCTTGAGTGCCCATGTGGCTCTCACTGGGTGTTCATCTGGCTCTTGGGTGCCCATGTGGCTCTTGCTGTTGCCCATGTGGCTCTCACTGGGTGCCTCTGCGGCTCTTGAGTGCCCATGTGGCTGTCATTGGGTGCCCATGCGGCTCTTGGGTGCCCATGTGGCTCTCATTGGGTGCCCATGTGGCTCTCATCGGGTGCCCATGTGGCTCTTGCTGTTGCCCTTGTGGCTCCCATTAGGTGTCTGCATGGGTTTTCTGGATGTGGCTCTCTGCGGGTGCCCACGTGGCTCTTGCCCAGTTGCCCTGTGGCTCTCACTGCATGCCCATGGGGCTCCCACTGGGTGCTCAAGTGGCTCTCACCCATTTCCCCGTGTGGCTCTCACTGGGTGCGTGTGTGGTTCCCATCAGGTGCCCATGTGGCTCTCACCCAGTTGTCCCTGTGGCTCTCTGGGTGCCCGTGTGGCCCTTATGGGGTGCTCATGTGGCTCCCATCAAGTGCCCATATGGCGCTCACCCAGTTGCTGCTGTGGCTTTCCCTGGGTGCCTATGTGGCTGTTACTCAGATGCCTGTATGGCTCTGTTCCAGTTGCCTTTGTGCCCCTTACTGGGTGCCCATATAGCTCTCACCCTGTTCCACCTATGGCTCACTGGGTGCCCAAGTGGGTCCTTCTGGATGTGGCTGTCACTGGGTGCCCATGTAGCTCTCACCCTGTTCCACCTATGGCTCTCTGGGTGCCCGTATGGCTCTCACCCGGTTGCCCGTGTGGCTCTCACTGGATGCCCATGTGGCTGTTACTCAGATGCCCATGTGGCTCTGGTCCAGTTGCCTTTGTGGCTCTCACTGGGTGCCCGTGTAGCTCTGACCCCGTTCCACCTGTGTCTCTCTGGGTGCCCATGTGGCTCTCACTCACTTGCCCCTGTGGCTTTCACTGGGTGCCCTTGTGGTTCTTACTCAGATGCCCGTGTGTGGCTCTGGTCCAGTTGCCTTTGTGGCTCTCACTGGGTGCCCATGTAGCTCTCACCCCATTCCACCTATGGCTCACTGGGTGCCCATGTGGCTCTTACCCAGTTGCGCGTATGGCACTCACCCACTTGCCCCTGTGGCTTTCACTGGGTGCCCTTGTAGCTGTTACTCAGATGCTCATGTGGCTCTGATCCAGTTGCCTTTGTGGCTCTCACTGGGTGCCCACGTGTCTCTCATTAGGTATCCGTGCCGCTCTCACCCTGCCCAGCTTTGCCTTACAAGCAGGCAGGCAGCATTTCCACGGTTATCGATCACCCCTTGGTGAGGAGCGGATAAAGTTGACTGTTCTGTACTTGTCCCTAGCTGTCCCAGCCCGTAGGGACAGCTCATCCTAAGGGGTTCCCCTTTTATCCCTGCAAGCACACATCAGGCACAGGCCAATCCGCCTCCCACTGCCGGGCACAGATTCAGTTGTTGAGGAGGAGGGAAGCAGGTGAGTGTGTTAATGATGCTGCCAGCCAGGAGTTAGTAGGTCAAGAAGCTTTTGTTCAGCCTGTGCTGGTGTTGTTCTCAGTGCTGTACAAAACGAGAGGAAAGAAGTTGTCCTGGTCACGGGATTCCAATTGGAGCAGGACCAGGCAGTAACAGCCTGGGTGCCCGGCTGGGTTTGGAGGGATGCTGTCTGGTGGCTAAAGGGCTGCTCAGGGGTGAAGGGAAGGGAGGAATAGTGGGAGTTGGGTCAGGATGAGGTCCTAAGGGTTGTTCCCATCATAGAGTTGTTCTCACTGACACCCGGACATGCCCTGGGACAGCACAGGATCCATTCCCAAGTCCTTTACTCTTGGCTATGAGAGGCACCAGATTTAGCAGCCATGAATCTCTGGTTCCTTCTATGAACCTATGAGGAGCCAGCGGGAATTTCTCTCCTGGACTAGCAAGGTGGAGCTGATGCCTTTTCAAACCTTTCCTGTTCCCTGCGTCTGAAGGACTTGCAAACACAGCTGTATTTAGGAAGCAGAAACCTTCCACATCCTGCTGTGTTGTCTTGGTTTTGATTCAAGCCAGGGAAGGGCTTGGGCTGGGCTGTTTTGTCCTTTGTTTTCCAAGTTTTGGAGGAAAAAACAGGAAAAAAAGAAGGTGCTGAGTGTTTTTCATCTAAATCCCACTGCAGGGAGGAGAAGCAGCAGGGTTTATTGCACCTGAACACGCTGACAGTACCAGGAAGCCCTCCTGGGGAAAACAGCTCTTAAAGAGAAGAAAGGGGGAAAAACTCGGAGCTTTAAGGGCTTTTTGTTGTTGTCATTAAGGAAGACAGGAAAGTCTTTTGCAGCTTACAGTGCAGCTACATCTCCCTTCACTGTGGAAGGGGTTTACATTGCTCTTACTTTATGGAAGGCAAGTTTGAGGCTGCCACAGTTCATTGCTTGGAGTTTCCATGCAGACCAGCATCCCTGGGATGCAGATCCATCCCTGGGGATGCCAAAGCACTGTGAACATGCTCAGGTTGGCAGCTGCCCCATAGGGGTTGGTGCTTGTCCCCACAGTGTCCTTCCGAGTGCTTCCTGAGAGCCCCATATCCCTGAGGGGTGTGGGGATACAGCTTGGAGGAGCCCCCATCCTGCCTCTTGGCTTTGCACCCTGAACAGAGCATTGCTTGGGGCTATGGAGAGATTCCTCTGCTCTTGCAAGGCAGCTTGGTTTGAGATGAAGTGCCTCTTATTCGGGTGCAACACCCAGTGTCCCCATAGGATCCTGCACCCCCAGTAACTGTCCTTCCCTCCCCAGGTGAATGTGACAGTCATGGCATGGCTCTTCGGCTACGTGGATGTGACTGACTCTGCCTTCATTGTGGCTGCCCTGTCCATCGCCTTCAATCCTCTCTTCTGGAACATGGTAAGAGCTGCCTGTGCACGGCTGCCCTGTTGCCTTTAGCCATCCTTTGCCAGCTACAGGGGGGTCTCCTTTTGGCCACACTGGAGGATGAACCTCTTTTGGGGATGTCTGCTCGGCTTGTGAGGTGAATGGTGCTCAGTTATCAGAAGCGGAGCTGTGCTGCAGAGAGAACTCCTGGGGCTGGAGGTGTCTGTGATGTATGTCCTGGACGAGGTGAAGGTGGGACTCAGTGTGGGATGCAGAAGGAATTAGGAGCTGAGCTTGGGAGATGGAACAGAAGAATCATACTTGTCTTCTCCTCCACCTCCCACCCCAGCAGGTCACCATTGGGACTGAGCATAAGTGGCATTAACCCTCTGCACGGGAGGCGTTCCCTGCTCCTTCCCCCTGATGTTTGTTGGTTGTGTGGATAGCAGGAAGTAAAAGCAGCCAAAAATTAACCTAAAGCAGTTTGCCCTTCACCATGCTGCAGAGAGCTCAGGGTTGGCAGCAGCCCTGAGCAGGAGCAGGGATACCTGTGCAGAGTGATGCTTGCTGTCTGTGGGGGTGCCATAGTGCTTCAGGAGCTGAGATTGGCAGAGTCTTTGCTGCCCTTTACCACTGGGGTGTTGCTGCTTTCCTGCACCAGTAAGGAATGATCATGTCCATCCCATTTTGGAGCATTGCAAAGCCAAATGGGAAGCCCAGGCGGACTGCAGCAGAGGGGCTCCCACCCTGTACAAGCCAAGGTGGGAATGAAGCTTTCTCATGGAAACGGGATGCTATTTCAGCCAAGATTCCCAAACCCGCCCACCAAACACAGGGATTTTCACCCTTGGGGAAGTCTCCTTAAAAAAAGGCCTTGTTTTTCCAGAGGGGGAGGATTCGGCTCACTCTGAGCGCGGGGGCTTTAGAGATTGTCTCATGCTGGGCTTTGGAAAAGCACGGCTCGCTTGGCTCTGAGTCACTTTGGAAGCCTCTGTCGGAGCTCTTTGTTGCAGCCTCCCTAATTTCTCATGCAAGTCGTTATTAAGAAGCCTTATGGTGTCTGAAACGCGAGCTAGAACCTGCCACATTATTTCGACTGCAGAGTCATCCTTTAGCATAAAGAATCAATGAGCGAGCTTCAGGATGTGGTCTCTGGGGGGGAAGAGATTGGCTCCAGCGACAATGCTGCATAAAAGGGAGAAGTGGGGAGGGAAATAAAAGGCCTTTATTAGCGTCTGCTGCTACGCCTGCGCCTCGTGGGATGCCTGCAGCTTGGGAAAAGAGCGTGGCTTTTCTGGATCAGGAGTTTGGCTGCTGCTAAAGGACAGGGAAAGCTGATGTAACAGCAGGAAGTTCATGGCGTTGCTGTCGTCCCCTTCCAGTGTCTGAAGAGCATTGCTGTTGGCGGCAGGTGGCACTGCAAGCAAGACATGCAGGGCCTGCGCCTGGGAGCAGAAAGCATCTCTGTGCATGGCTTTGCAGTGACCAGCCCGAGCTGGTGTGGTGGTGGAAGGCTCTGGGGAGGTGAGCGTGGCACTAGGCGTTGGCCCGGCTTTAGGGTGGCTCTCGCAGTCCATGTGCCTCCATCCATATGCTTGCTGTGCCCCAGCATCTCCCTGCTGTGTTCAGGCTCCATGTGTGGCTCACAGCAGGCACTGCTGGAAGGCTCTTGCAAGGGGGATATGGGACCTGCAGCACTGAACAAGCCCCTGCTGTCGGGTGCATTTTAGCAGCAGTGGCCACAGCCATCGTTGGATTTTCCCTATCCTGTTTCCTTTACCTCCTCCAGCATCCTTTTATCCATCTGTGTCCCCTGCCCATACCCAGCCAGCAGCTCTTCATTTTCTGCATCCCTGCACAGGCTCCCTTTGTCTTTTGCTATTTGAGTTCCTTCCCAGCAGCCAAGATCGCTTCTGCATCCGAATTACTTTGGGCTTGCAAGAGCTTTAGTGCAAAGACTGGATTGCTGTGCAGTGCCAAGCACTCTCTGCTGTCTGTGATTTGGAAGTAATACGGGATCCTGGTCCAAAACCCTCCTGAGCGTGAAATTCCTGGTTTAGGGAGAAATTGGGTGGGGACGCATTGGTTTAGTTCTCTGCCTTAATTCCCCATTTCTGCTGGGCTCTGACCACATCTGCCTCTTGCAAAGTTTGGCACCGGGTTGTCCTTACTGTGCAGACCCTCTGAACAAGTATGTGGTGGGGAAAGCCCAGCTCCATGCAGTGCTTGGCTGATGGAGAGGCGCATCTTGAGGCCTCGAGCATCCTGAGCTGTTTGCTGTGGGAAGCATCAGGGATAAACCCTGCAGGGTTTGAGGGTGAAGCACGAACTCCAGAGGCTATAGAGGAGCTCCAGAGAAAACCTTGATGCTCATCGGGTCAATGTGTGTACTTCTGTTGAGTGCAATTTAGAGCACCAGAGCCTAAGTGGGGCACTTTGCAGGACTCCAGCCAGGCTGGATGCTCCTTCCTGTTTTCCACAAGGGAGAAAAGCTCTCCAAAAGGCCTCAGGATTCCCAGTTCTCACCTTTCCCGCCTGCAGCCATTCCCGATGGGTACCATGAGTGTCACTCCGTGGTTACCTCTGCCTTTCCCCACCAAACTCAGGGCTCTCACCCTGTCTTCTGCTTCCACCCCTCTATGCCAGTTAGCATCCTGCCTGTCCATCAGTGGCTCCCGGGTTATGGATTTGTTCCTCTGCTCTGGTTTTGTCCTTGTTTTCTCTTCCCCTCTCTCCCCATGCTGTCTGTGCTTTCCCACCTGCTGTGGCTGTTATGAGAGGAGCTGCTGGGAGCCATCATCCTGTATCAGGCAGGATGCAGGTGAGGTCCTGAAAGGCAGGAGCAGAGCTGTTTTGGGAATGAAATCACTTTGACTTCCCCAAAGATGTTCAATGCACTGGGAGACCCGAGCTGTGGGGCTGTAGTAGGTGCACTTCTGGTCTCTGCTGTAAAACATTAATGAGGTCAAGGCAGCAGAAACTACAATAAATCCCATCTGTGTTTGGAAAGTCGTGGAACGATGGGAGAAACTTCCCATCCCTTGGTAACTAAGGAAGGCATTAAATAGCAGCTCCTTGGGGACAAACACTTTCAGGCCAGGAGAGGCAGATAACCTGCATGTGGGAGGCTTTAAAGAGCTCACTGAGCCGTGGCATATGGGGAGGTTCTAGAAAGCTGGAAGGTTTCTGACCCTCTCCACAGCAAACAGGCAAGTGGCAGAGCCATGAGGCAGGTAGGCTGACGTCTGCCACCACACGAGTGAGTTTCAAGTGGGAAGCGCATCCATCAGCAATCCTTCTCTTGGCTTGAGGCTCTTAAAAACTCCTGTCTGGCGTCATGGACTGATTTAGAAATGCCACATCTTCAGTTTGCTCCTTCCCTCACCTCCGGTGACCCCCTGAGACACCCGTCCTCGCACAGAGCAAACCCTCGGATGTCACACTTAGGAGTAGGCTTAGGGTAATTTAGCGTGGTTTTAAATAGACCCCATCAGACAAACGTGCTTTTATTCTTCAAGGTTGCAGCTTTTCCTGTTGAGGGTAACAAGATCTCAGTTCAAGACTTCTGTCAAGTGCTTAAACTGCATGAGGTTTTCATTATGGGAGCAGTTGCGCAGGGAGCTGGGCTGACAGCGCCTGGCTCCTGATGGATGTGAATCTCTTGGTTCATTTCTTTTTAATTTCCCATCTTTTTCTCCTTCTTTGGAGACCGCAGGAATCTGCCAAGTGGATGAGAAGTGCTTGTGCTGGCGGGAGGGGGGATGTTTGCAGCCTGATTTCATCTACCCCTGGCCACTTCTTGCTAAACTCGGAGGAAGGTGCCTGGCCCCAGAACCTCCCCACGTAGCTGGGAAGGGGCCAGGAGCTTGGATGTGTTGGGATTCAGACCTCAGCAAGCCTTTTGGAGAAACCTGCTTGGTGCTGGGGAGGGTTTCAGCAGCAATCACTGTCTGTCTTACAGACGGGAAGGATTGAGCAGTGGATTGATGGTGGTGTGTTAGCACCTGGCTGGGGAAAAGAAATTGCAGGGTGTGAAATGGCTGTGTGAGGGCTGGTTAGCTGAAGTTTATGGGGTTGGGAGATGAATGAGTTGCAGTGATATAATGGTCTTTTCTGGCCTTCACATTCTGCAAACCTCAAGGGTTTCGTGGGCTCTGCAGAAAAACAGCCCTCAGCTATCTTCTGGAAGCTGCTTTTAGACCCCATTGCAGAAGCCCCGGCCCAGTGACAATGATTATCTGCTTATAACAGATGCTAGATCAATAGCAGACCTTCAAGCTATGCTGCAAGGCAATTGACTGCAGAAAGTGCTTCTTTATTGGGGTAAAGCTGGGCTTGCAGTGAGGCTTGGATTCGCTCTTACATATCCGGTCTTAAAATGTCACCGCCAGCTCTGATGCCTTTCATCCTTTGTGCAGGGAGAGGACGCACATTATTTGTAATTGGGCTCTCTACCAGGCAGCAATCGCCGTTTTCATTCCCTTCAATGCCTGGGAAAGAGCAAGGATTTGCTTGCTTGCTATTTTTCCTCCCCCCAAACAACATTTAGTGGCAATTTAATTCCAAGTGACTTGGTAATACTTCTCACTCAGGCAGCGAGGCCTTTGCAGTGATGCTGTAACACATGTGGCGAGCGGATGGACAGCATCGATTCTCCAGGCGTCTTGTAACAGGGTGAGTCTTGGCTGGGTGTATAACACTGTGCCTGTTTGGCTCCTAAATTTAGCTCTTCCAGCATCTTGGCACCGCTGCGAGCCACATAACAGGTACCAAAACTGGGTCGCATCCTCCTGCCTGCTGGCTGGAGTGACACAATTAGGAGCGCTATCACCTTGAGGGAGAGCCGCATCCTTCATCCCAGCGCTGCTTCCCTGCAGCCTCCCAGCAAGGGGTGGTGGTGTTTGCATCTAAATCCTCCTTTAAGGAGCTGTGCAATGTCTTTTTGTGATGTCCTTGCAGGGTGAGCTGCCTGTGGTGGAGGGAAACGTGGAGTTCAGCTTGGCTGAGCAGAGCTGCTTCATCTGTGTGTAGAGCCAGGCACGGTCTCAGCCTTCAGGGCTGCAAGAGAATGGGGCTAGTCCTTTGAGCAGCTGCCTGGCTACCACGCATGTCTCTAAACCAAGGTCAGAAGCTGCCTTTTACCTCACAGTCCCCTATAGATCATGGTCAAGCTGACCCAAAAAGCAGCCTCCTCCTTTTTCTAAGCTTCTGTAGCATGTTTTTTCTAGAAACCCAGGGTGTTTGTTGTATAAACTGGGCTTTTCTTGTTTGCTGGTTTAAAAATAAACCGTGGGCTGCTGGCAGCCCTGCTGGAATAAGTCAGAACACGCACAAAAGGTGAAAAAGAATAGATTTAAGCCAAGAGTCTTGTTTTTCTATGCATCAGAGGATTAACTAAACACCCTAAAAGTTGGGAAGAGGACATTTCCTCTCTGTCCCACTCCATCCCTATTGTGCCATGCTGCTGAAGGATGTTAGTGTGGGAAATGGCAAGTCTATGACCACCTACATCCCATGGAACAGGGTAAAAAGTGGTGCCGGAGGCAAAATAGGAAGTAGTAGGATCTACCTAGACTGGGAGGCATGGAAGACATCAGCTCTTCCTGCATAGCCTTAGGCTTTGGCATCATTTGTGTGTAGCCCTGGGGCTGGGAGCTGCTGGAACCCGGAGAAGGGGACTCCATCACCTCCCCTGGGACATCTCTATCTGAGGGCTGGATGGCGGCTTCCCAGGTTGCGTGCCTGTCTGCAGACAGGAGCTGGGTGTTTCCCGTCTGTGCCCTGGCACAGACATTTAGCAGAAGCCTGTCCGGTTCCCAGAAGGATGGGATCTCCCAAAATAGGCTGCTTTGACGAAGAACTGCAGACAGACGCAATCTGCTGGGTGCTCTTGGGAGGTTATTTCTGTAAGACCCGCTGCCCGCCTTCCGTCGTGATGCAAATCCATCTCCTGGAGACTCACACTGGGGAGGAAGGCGTTGGGGTTTCGTGCTGGATGTGGCTGAGGCACACAGGGATGGCATCCCAAAGAAAATCCATCCTCATTTCCTCTGTTTTCTCCCTCCTTAGTGAACTCCAAGAGGACACTTATCTCCAGTTGCTCCCATGGCAGGAGTAAATGGGTAGTAAAGGAGGTTAGGAAATCAGTAAAGCAATCACCTCCTTCTCTTTTCCACCTATAGTGTGTCCCTAGTGAGACATGGAGCTGGAAATGGCAGGAGCATCCCACATCCCTGCTCTCTTGAGTGTGAAATCAGATCGCTCAGCAGCCTGATCACAGCAGTGCTCGATGGACAATGGTTTCTGGTAGATATTAGGAGCCTTATCTCAGTTAAAGCAAATGAGTATCTGCCTGCCCTATTCATCTCCCTTGTGTTCCACTTTCTAATGGCAAAGCTTTAAAACCCCTCTACACCAAAGCTGAGTTTTGGAAGCTGGTGCTGGTTTATTACATTAATGGAGGACATGGTCTATGGACATCAAGCATGCCTGAGCAGTAGCTTTGGTTGATCCATTGCAGAGGGATGGGAGCAGCAGTGCACTGGCTGTTCAGAGTGACGAGCTTTGATTTTGGAGGCAAAAAGAGGCACGGGACGAAGCAGCCCTTACCCAGCAAGCCTGATTTTCCTTTTCCCTGCCAAGCCATCCAAACCTCCATGCTGGCTCACATGCAAGGAAAGAGCAGCAACTCCCTTAGAAGATTCCAGAAAAGCTAGAAGCCCCAGGCTTGTATATGTGGCTTCATCCAGTCCCCCTGAGCTCCCAGCAAATGTTAGGGTCAGGGAGAGGAAGGCCGGTGTGAGCCTATGTGCCACTGAAATCATGAACCTCCACAGTACATAACAGTCATCTGGATTTGGCAATATCATGCTTGGTATTTTTCCCTTGCAACCCCTTTTTATCCCTTCTCTTTCCTCCTCCAGACCAAGGATGATGAAGCTGTGGGCTTGTTCCGCAGGTTAGGACATGCAAGCTGCTGCCTTGCCTGGCTGAAGGATGTTCACTCGCTGTCTGTGTGGGTACAGTCACTTTTGGTATGATCTTTTTTGTGCTTTGGGGAAGAAAAAGCAGCTCACAGCCCTGAAGTGGGTGAAATGGAGATGGGTTTGAGCACTTCTCTCTGCCTTCAGCTGTGGTGGGGAAGCCTGACCGTCTCGGGCTTACAGAACGCCTTCATCACCTCCTTTGTGCAGTGGGAGGTTTGCTCATTATCTGGCTTGTGCTTCACTTATAGAAGAAGCTGTAATTGTAGCAGCTCCTTGCCATGAAAACACAAAGGCTTTTTCAGGGAAGGAAAATGTGCATGCAGCTTTTGTGAGCCTTTACAGTACTCCTGCCTACTTTGCTCGCTTCCTGCCCTTTCTCCAGCATCAGCTCTGTGCCTGCCTGGTGCTCAGCGTGACTGCCTCTGGCTCGAGCCTCTCTTTTGCTATAGAAATGCCCCTTTCAGAATGAAAGACTCAAGCATCCTCCTCAGTATTGTTGGGTGAAGAGCAGAGGAGCCCTCAATCCCATGCAGACTGATGTTCCTATTCCTGCCTCTTCCCTCAGAGCTGTGTTTTCTGCGGTGAGTCCACCAGCAGGTGCTCACTCTGCAACATTCCAGGAAGGATTTTGATTTGGGAAGAAAAAACCCCATCTGTCTGTGATATACTGTGCACTCCTAGCAGGACTGGAGCGATACCAAATCACATCACCTTGGGGCATGCGTAGCTGTTCCTATTAAAAACTGGATGATCTCAGACCAGAGCCAATATTTTTAACTCTGAAGCATTCCTATTAAGTACCCTTTCCTGTTTATTTTTACCAGGACATTGTTTTAATGACTACAGAGTTACTCATTTGATTCCCAAGGCTGGGGAGCAGCAATGAATTAGTTTCGTTTTGAGACTTGATCATGCAGTCCTAGCCAAGATGTACTCAGCCTAAGCAAATGCATTGCCCAACTGAGGAACATGACTTTCCTGCCTGTTCCTGTCAGGCTGTGGTCCCTGGTGTGGATGTGCCTGGATCCTGCCCATGGCAGGGGGTTGGAACTAGATGATCTTTAAGGTCCCTTCCAAGCCAGACCATTCGGTGACGCTATGACGTGCTCAGCCTCCCACATACCTCTCTGTGCAGGGCTATGGAGCTAAAGACGAAGAGGGTTTGAGCACTGAATGCAGGGCTCATATGTGCATCCCAGTGTTCAGCTCTGAGGCTGCAGAAGTGGGAAGGAGCATCCCTGGGGTGCAGATCACTGGGTATAGGGATGATTGATCATTCCTTCAGCTTTTGAGTTTCGTTTCCTCCCAAGATCCCATGGGACACATGGCTACACCAAGAGGAACCCCAGTGCTAACACTGAGGGGTTGGATGGTTGCTTTTAACCCTTCAGGCTGTTACTACTTGTTGTGCCGCTCGGTTTGAACATCTCATCCCCAAGTAGAGGGGAACAGAGAGCATTACATAAAGATCAGATTGTCCCTCTCTATTGTTGGCCACCAGAACGACAGCAGCATCACAAACATGAGTGTCCTCAGCGCTGTGGGAACTGTTCCCAGGGAAGGCTTAACACGGAACGTGATATGTAGGAGCAGGGAGAGGACTGGAGGCCCTCCAGCTGGAATCGGTGCTCCACTGGTGCAACCAGTGCCTCTTTTCCACCGAACTCTCACTGTCCTGTGAAGGGGTATTGGATTTCTCTTGCATTTTGTGCTCTCTGAGGCGTATTCATTTCTTTTCTCCCCCCCCCCCACTTTCCCTGTCTCCCTCCCATCACAGCCCCTGGGGGAGCGATGAGCGAGTACACGCTGTCCAGAGGATGGGTGTGTTGGGAGTCCTTATTAGCAGTCTTATTCCAGAGAATTAAACCCTAATTTCACAAAAGGGCAGCCGGAGAGCCAGGGATCTGTTCAATGCAGCTGTGGGAGAAGCCAAGCTGGCTTTGTGTGCCGTTTGCATATGGCACAAGAAGTCCTGGTCTGAGACTACCAGTCCTGGCCATTGAGGTATTACAACCAAAAGTGTTTCTTTACCATTTAAACCAAAAATGACAAAGGAGTGCATGAGGAAACCAGCCACATCTCCTGTTCCGTGCTGCCGCTTGAGCCTCCACTTGTTTTGGGTTTTAGATAGGGCTTTAAAATGTTCCTAATCATCTCCCACTTCACCTTTCCACCACCCTGCTGCCAAATGTGTCCCTATGACACCCGTCATTGTTTCTCCTTGAATTCAGTGTCGTGTGTAATTGCGACCTGCTGCAGGACGCTGTCTTGCTCTATTAAAAAGAGAGATGCTAATGAAGAACATTGGGTACAGCGTTACAGGAGAGCAAGGCTCGACTCGCTGGGACATGTACTTGGCGTCCTGTTATTGCCAGCCTGGGCAGAAATGGTGTTTCTGAATCTCATCACTCACTGGCTAATGATTGTAATTTTTCCTTGCTGAGAAACTCTGGGTATAATGGACTTCATTAACGGATACATGAGATGCTACCAGCCCTGCATTAGGGGGAGAGAGGAGGAAAATAACCCCTGCATGGAGGCAATTGTGTTATTTGTTTGTAGCAATAGAAGTGATCCAGAATTAGTGTGGGATTCGGTGGGGTGGCTAATGAGCTGGGCTGAGCTGGAATCCAAGCAGACCTATTAACGAGAGCAGACTGCAACGATGATGCCTGGGTCTGAAACCCCTCACATCAAAACACAGGATTCCAGGCAGTGCTGTGATGGCTTGGCTGCTTCTTCATCTTCTTCCTTGATGTCCTGGTTGGACGAATCCTTGGGTGCCATCATTTAGTATAAGGTGTCCCTGCCCATGGCAGGGGCGTTGGAACTGGATGATCTTAAGGTCCTTTCCAATGCTAACTGTTCTATGATTCTGTGTGTGGATGTGTGCTGATGTGTTTGCATCTCTAGGGACTGCTGCTTGCTGATCACCCCCAGCCTTTCTCCATCCCCTTCTATCCTGCCAGCTCCTTATTCATACGCTGGATGAACTGGAGCTTCTGATTTAGTCTTTAAGCCAGCAGAACCAAAGTATTTCCATTCCCATGGGTTACATCAGCTTGAAGCATTGCCTAACCTGAAATACTGGGGCATCCAGCCCCAGTTTTCAGTCCCAGGCAGTGGCACAACTGCAGGTCCAGCTGGTTGGGGGCACAGTGCTGTAGCTGGGCGCTCACATTGATACCCGACCACATATTGCAACTGAATATGGGTCATACAGGAGAGCAGAAAAGCACTTGAATTAGCTGACATCTCTGGTAGAACTTTATACAGTCTCTCTGCAGTGAATCAGAGGCTGCAAGAAATGTCACAGTCATTAGGTGACCTCAATCTCCTTTTACCTGGAGCCAGTGAAGGCTTGTCTCAGTGCAGTACAAGGATATTTCTTACATGGGATGTACTTGCTGAAGACTGTCCCTTTCTATTCCAGCTGGAATAACTGGGTTTTAATCAGGCTGACCTTATTTGTCGAGGCGATAGCAATTTGAGCTACAGGTTTGGAGCAATCATTGGAGAGCTTTGAAGAGCAGGGTAGATGCTTTGTGATGAAGGTAAAGAGCTTTATTTAGACCCATTTAAACCCAAACCCAAGGTGTTAAGTGTGCAACAAATTCAGAAGGGCTTGACCTCAGCGCTATGGATCCATTGGGATCCAGGACTTGATTTGGAAGGAACGCAATGGAGCAGAGGCGTGAAAATAGAAGGGAAGTCAGAAAGAAGAGAGACACGTTTGTCTTGTAACGTGGCATTTGTACTGAGCACTTGCTGACAGTGAGGTGCAGCAAAGAGCTTGCCTTTCTAAATCGATGCCAGTTCAAACATCATCAGTGCTATTGTTGGAAAGGCTTTGTTTGGAAATGGGTCTTTGGGGTGGACGGCCTGTTTCGGTGCAGCAGCTGTGTGTACAGCACTTCAGGCCCCTTCCCCTGCTTTGCTTTTTTTAGTGTTGTATGAGTAGGAGCAACAGGAAGGGGGAAAAAAGGAAGCAGATAGAGGATGTGAGATGCAGAACATTCTCCATCACTCGAGAAACGCTTTGCTTCTGGTTGGTTTGGGAAGGAGCCTGCTGTGGGCTGTGCCTGAACTGGTCTTTGCTCAGGTAAAGTGCTCTGAGCCTTAGGAGAATGTATGGAAATAGGAGGCTTGTGGTTTTCTGGATGGGAGCTGTGTGCAATGGGAAGCTGAGTGTGGGCCAAGTCATCTGCGCATGAAAGATGAACGTAAATCCAGTGAAATCCAGGCAAAACACTTGGCCATCCTGCACGCGAGATGCTCATCTGGCAGCACTTGCCTTCCCTCTGCAAAGCCCCAGATACTTGTGTCAGGGCATCCTCTGCCTCTTTCATTTAATGCATAGATTAATAATGAAATTAAATGGAGAGGAATCCTGGGTGGATCCTGGCTGCTCCCTGTTCCCCCATGCAGCCCTGGGCCGTCCCCACTGCATCCCAGGCACGGAAAGGTCCTTCCCCATCCTATGCTGTGCTCTGGAGAAATCATTAGTTCCCAAATACTTTTTCCATGGGGTTTTTTGGCTGGAAGAGGCAGTTTGGGCCATGCAGCCTGATCCTTCTATCTGGAGCACATCACCCTTCTTCCCCTTTGCTCTCAGGGCTCCCTATGCCCTCTCTCAAAATTAACAGCTTATTCTGGGTTTCTTGTAATCACAGCCCTTCAGACATAATCATGAGCTCCTTGCCTTGAGGAGAAGCTGTTCAGATTTTGTGTTGGAAATTGCTAGCAAATAACAGCCCAGATTCCATGTCATTTTTGTTTTTATGGAAGAGGAGGGGATGTGGCTCATGGAACATCGCTGGACCCGGGCTGCCTTGGCCTCCGCTAAGCAGGGGCTTGTTTTCATTGCAAGCAGCTAATGAGATCCCACTTGGACAAATCACATAAGCACTATTAGAGAAATGAAATATATTATCTAGGTGCTTATCATGAGTGGATTCAAGGTAAAGGCTTGTGTGGAGGTAATCTCAAGGGATGGCTGTGAGGTAAAGTGTACCTAGTCCTTACGAAACCCTTATCTGTTTACCTGCTGGCTTATTCTGTTTCCCCAGCTCCAGGCTGTTAGCTGAGGTGACCTGTGCCATTTCAGTCCAATTACTTTCACTGGGGATGGGTGCAGTGAGGTTTCTTTTTCAGGCTGAATTCAGACAGAGGGAAGGCAGGCTGGGGTTCTTTAACAGCCCTCCTTCCACTGTTAAAGACAGAGAGTCGCTTTCCTCCTCTCCCTGTGTCGAAGTGCTCAGACTGGACCCTGTTGATCCCCTCATCAGTGGCATTCGTTGAGAAGAAGTCACTGGAAGAGGCATTCCAGCTTGTGTTTTGTCCTCTAACTCACTCTTCTAGGTGATGGGCATAGCAGGCAGCGAGGGTTTGTCACTGCAGCTCCATAACCAGCCTCTTGCTGTTGGAGAGGGACCCTTCCTGCTTTCCACATGTAGATGGTTCTCTCCTTCAGCCCCTTGGATGTTCACATCTTTTTGCAGCCCTTTGTGCTTTCCAAGCCTCTGGATCCATTGTGAGACGCTGTAAACGTGTGTTTTTCCTCTCTGTGAGCCCCTCTGTCACCTGGGTGTACATCCCCCCTGTTCCAGCTGGCTGTTCTATGCCACAGTATCCTTGCGTGGCCAGTCCCCACACTGCCTTGTCTCTCCAAAACCCCAGTTCTGTTTCTTTTGGCTGGAATAAACAACAAACCCTCATCCAGAACCCATGAAAGGCAATGGAAAAGTCTTCCTTGAGTCAAATGAGCACCATCCTTTCCAAACCAAAAGCCCTTGGCAGCCACAGATGAGCTTAGCCGTCCTGCTCGGCTGTGGCTTGCTGACAGCTGTTATTGCCATCATACCAGTGGGGGAATAGGAGAAACTAACTGGTGTAGCCTCCTGGAAAGCCTTTTTGTGACTGAGACAGCCCATCCCCATCTCTTGCAACGTGTATCAGGTCTCTGCCCATCAGATCAGGGTGCTTGGAGCCTTCAGGCTCTGATGGGAGTCCCTGCCCTGCTCTGGCTCCCATTGTCCCCATCAGCATCAATCCATCTCTGGGAGCATCTTTTCTTGGGGCAGTACCATAGGAAAGCCCTTTACAATCTGTGTGGGCAGTTTCTGGCCTGCATTGCCTTACAGCTCATGTGAAACCATTAGGATGGTGCCTGTCTCTTCTAATATCACTTCAGTGTTTTAATTGCATGAACTGAAGGCTGCTGCTCCTGTACTTAGTGGAGGAACTTTGCAGGGCTTTAATCATTTGCTAAAAGCTTTCGGGCTCCATTACTATCTCTTGGCTGTCTGTAATTGAGTGCCTGCAAGTTGAGAAGCTTTCAGAGAAGTAACTCAAGTCTTTAGATTGGGTAATCCAGAGCAGCCACAGCTTTTCCCAGTGCAGGCAGGAAGCCATTAGACAAAGTGGAGCCTATTGGAGTGCTGGCAGGAGGGACAGAGAGTGGTCTCCCAGCCATCCCTGGAGCTGGTGCCCATCAGCTGCACCCAACAGATGGGTTCTGTGCCGGGAAGGTTGAGGGTGAGCAGCAAGGGACCCTGAGCAGTGCTGAGACAGGCAGGGATGGGTGGGATGAAGGCTTTGGAGAGGCTGGGTGATAGCTCAGATGGGCAGAGGTGGGGACAATGCTCCTGCCCTGCCAAAGGGACAAGCACATGGGATTAAGGCTGCTGGATAATCACTGATGGCGCAACACAGCTGAGAACTGATGGTGCATAGCATGTAAGAGATGATGAGTGAGGGATGCGTGAGGAACTGGCCTGGTAAAGGCTGGAAAGGGAAGACATCCACTGTGCCTGCTGTGGGGAGTCACAGTGGATGCAGGTGTACCAACGGGCATCACAGTGAGTGCAGGTAAGTCACCACAGCCCATTGCACCGCTGCCTGTCTGCCAAGCCCTGCCCATAGGCTAAACCTTAAGGGTTTAGGGCACCTTCCCAAGGCCATGCACCCACCCGGGGCTCAGCAGCAGCACAGGGAAGGCAGTCGTGGTGATGGGCACTTGGTACCGCCGCCGCTGCCGCACCGGGAACGTGACTGCAGGGAGGTGATGGCTAATTGCTGCAGCGAGTCAAGGACTGTTTAAGCAGCTAATTAATTCCTCCTAATCAGCCCTTGATCTGTTGAAAACTGCATGGCATTATCTCCTCTGCCGCAACACCTTGATAATTCCTGTCTGAATGGCCTTCGCACAGAACATATTTAAATAAACTCAATAGAGATTTCAGACAGATAGCAACTATAATTACCAGCTTGTACAAATTAAACCGTGGTTTGTTCTGTTCTTCTTCTCCTGCCTTCGCTGCCCAGAGCTCCTGCTAATCATGTTCTTGCTGCCAGTGGCACGCCAGTCCCTCAGGGTGATTGCTGCACATGCCTTCGGAAAGCCTGTGCCGGTGTCTGGTGCTGGGATGGTGTTCAGATGAGGTTAAAAAGGCATTAGAATGAGTCCAACCTCTTGTGTCAGTTTCTAGCTGTAGTATACTTAGCAGTGTTAAAGCTCCCTCTTAGGGCTGGTCTTTAGGCCACTGGAGTAAGGCTTCATGACTAGCTATGTTCACTGACATTTCAGAAGCATGAGACCCCAATCCTGGACTCCTTATTTATCAACTAGAGATATATACTTTAAACTAGAATAGAAATAGCTGAAAAGTAATATACTAATATAACTGGCTTCTGTGAACTAGTAATAGTGCTCTTAGTTGTTTTTTGTCTACACAGATGCATCTTGATGGAGAAAACCAAGTGTAGCAACAGTGTGATTGTGTTTGATATTTGGTATTTTACTGCAGCTTCCTTTCTTACATGATGAATTTGACCCCTGTCTAGAAGTTCATATTTCTTTACATCCAGTGACAAATAAAGAACAAAATCCTGCCTAATCTATGTATATCTGAAATTTGTATATACCTGTGTGGAGTCCTTACCCCATGTGTACTTTTTTTGAATTTTTTTTTGTTACTTTTTTGTTTGTTATTTGAATGATGGCAAACCATTCATCACTTCACAATGAATGTGTAATTGTTAAAGTTCCGAGAACCCTAACCCTAACATTAATGTCTTGTGGAAAGCATGAAGCATAAGATCACTTTACAAAGCGTGTTAAACTTTCCCCTGGCTCTTGCTTCTGTTCAGGCTAATATGTTTTGAGTTCAAAATAGTTTCTTCTTGGGACAATTACTTTCACCTGGAGACAATTTCATTCCTTTAGACACAGTTTTTGATGCAATAGCTACTTGGTACTCTGCTACAGCATCTCCTTGAAATTCAGTTTCTCTTCTTGCAGCTTATGTCAAAAACTAATCTGCTTTACAAACTGGCAAATTTATTAAGTAACCCAACAAAAGATATTTGTTTCTGTATCATCAAAATTTTGTCCTCTAGCTGTATATTTATGGATGTATTTTGGTTTGTATTTCTGCAGAATTTGTGTTGAGAACAACAGTCTTGGAAAATGGTTGGTGTTATGGCAAGCATGACAATACACTTGTTTTTCTGGGAACTCTTGCCTCTCCTGTTGTCTGTAATAAATTTGAAGGAGATCAATTTCCTCTCTGCTATTTTTATTCTTGTTTTTTTTTTTTTTGACTTGCAGTTGGCAGTGTTTTATTTTGACAAGTTTTAGTAGTTTATCAATTGTCTCTATGTTTTTACCAGCTCTGGACATATCTACTATTTTATCCAAAGACCTGTAAATTACTTGTTGTACTGTTTTGAACCAATTTACAGCTGCAGTGAAATACTTTGATCTTTCACAGAAATAATTGAGAAAATAATTGAGAAAATTTTCTGTTCTCTTACTTAATCTTGTTTGCATTACAACTTCTGATCATCTCACCTGGTGGTTGGCAAAGGACAAATTTACTTTCCTAAATCAAGTTTTTCTGTGGATTGTACTCTACTACTCAGAATGACTAAGTTCAGCGGTTTGAAGTCTTCATTATGCTTTCTTGAAGATAGGTCTGACATCCCAGATTTTGCTCAGCCTAGTTTATCTGTAGGGCTCCTGATAGATGATGGGCTTGATGAGAACCACTGTGAAATTAATGGATTCTGCCCACTCAGAAGATAGAATCTCTGCTGTGTATTCTGATCATATGTGGTCTATGACCCAGTACAGCATTGCCTGGGAGTACTGAGTATAGTTGCCCAAATAAGGTCTGCTGGCTACAGGTGCCCTCCTACAAAGTAAATCCATTTGCCAGGCTAAGTGGGTGTTACTTGCCTGTCCCAAAATTGGCTGCCCACTGATGATTATGAAGAGGGTGTAGGCCAGAGGGCTGCAGGAAGAAAGGAAAAGGAAAAGAAAGAAAAGAAGCAGCATGCATTCACAACCTTGCAGATTTCTGCTCAGCTGTTCTATTCATGGCAGCTCCTGCCAGAAAGGGAATGGTGCTCAGGATGATGCAGAACATGGCAAATACTGCCTTTGCAGCATCAGCAGATACTGCCATTTTCTGATGCTAGGCTGGCTTTACTATCAGGTTTAGTTTCTTATTCCTGGTTTATATTTGGGATTCATAAAGTGAGAAAGATATCTTAGTGGCAAGTATGTTCTGTCAGAATATAACTTAAAAGGCAGTAAGTCTGCATGTCACAGTATAATGGAAGGCCTGTCTTGCTTCCAGAAGAAATTGCATAGATTTGAAATATTACATGGGTATGGATTTGTTTGTCTGCCATCCATGCTATTTTTATTTCTTGAGATTTCTCAGGACTTTCTCTCATCTGTGACTTTATAAGGACTATATAATATGAGGACCGTCCTGAAATGTTGTTGCAAAGTCTGAGTGCACTTCTTTCCGAACCTTGCTGTATTATCCAAGATTTAAAAGTTTAGATTTTCTTCCTCCCTCATCTGCTGAGACAGAAGTTTCTGCATTAACTGGTAACTAAGAAACAATGCTCATTACACTGACTGATGGTGTTACTGTATCAGTCTTGTGTAGTTTTTTAAATTGAAATTATATACTTCACTGTTTTTAGTTCTGAATTAGAGGGTTGGAATTTCTCACAGGCTTCATATTGTCAAAAGCACTCACAGAACTGATTTTTAATTGGCACAAGAGCTGAGGCATGATGCTAGGAAAGAATAAAACTTTATTTCTAACATTAAAAAGTTAATGTTCTCAAAAATCTCTTTGCTACAAAACTTAAACTAAAAGTTCTTCTACTGATTGAGATGACTTTATTGAGTGAAAAAAAATTGATCAAATCATATTTGACTTTTTTAATGAAGGTTGTATTGGCAACTCCTCCTTAACTGTCTGATTTAAATACCACTCACTCCACCCTTGCTTTATTCCCTTTTTAATCCTCTATGGAATGACATCTGTAACCACAGATGAAGTGTGTAAACTAAACTTTAGCTAATGCCTTTTTCTTCCTGGAAATATGTTAACCACAGTTCGCTGATTTGTAAGCTATTATATATCCATTTTACTTCTAGTACTAGTATGTTTCTTACAGATTGAAGCCTTCTTTCTTGTAGGACTGAGTCTGTCATTAGTGTATTCAACTTGGCTAAGCAAGTTGTGCAGTAAAGTCTCTTGAGATCCACTTTATTTCAGTGATCAAGTAAAGTATTAATAAAAAATTTCACAAGTCTTGTAAACTCTTATGATCTTTATTCCTGTAAAAGTTCAGTTGACCAAAACCAACTGTGTGTTGGAATTGTTATTCAGGTTAATTTTAAGGTCAAAAATATTAAATGTTTTCAGTGTAGAAAACAGTCTTTAAAAGCAAAGGTGGAATTGTCATGAATATTGCAGACTGTAACTGTAATGATAAATCTGATGAACAAATACTTTCTTGTACTCACAACATATACTTAGGACTGGCCTTTAAAGGCTTATCTATAGCCATTTACTTATTTGGTGGTAGTAAAGAAAAGGAACTATATTTCTCCTAAATTAAGGAATAGGACAATTGGCAACTCCAGCTCTAAATACTGTACTTAACATATTACACAGTTGGCATGCCAACACAAAGCTATTGGGGTTTTCGGACTGGCTGAGAGGATATAATTCTGCATTTTGTTCTAGGCATGCCCATTTCTCTGACTCTATGAGTAGATAACATTTGGAGCTGAAGCTGCAAATTAGGAACAGGACTAGGCACCAGAGCTAGGTGCCTCATACTGTACGCAAATATGGTGCTTTTAACTTTTCTGCAAGAAGAGGAATCCTGTCACTCAGGATGGCATGAAAGCTGCCTTCTAACCACCTGAATGAGTCTCTGACTTGCTCATAACCTCACCTTCCATGCTCACCTCCTTTTTCATCAGTCTTAGAAACTGGATTTTGGAATTTTCTTCAGTCAAACTGTTTTGCAAGTTTATCGCTGTGGAGAACACCTCAACCTCATATTCCAGAGGAACAGAAAGTTAGCTTTAAAATAAAAAATAAACACTAAGTTCTAATTTGCACCCATTCCAAGGCCACATTCAAGTTTTCAAGTTCTTATAATTTATTGACCTCTGAAAGCAGCTTCAGCCATTTAGCTTAAGTGTCTCCAATAGAACATTATGTGTTTGCCTTGTCCAGTTATTCAGGTTGGTGTGCAATAGAAACATCTTGTTCTCAGTATGCTTTTTCCGCATGTTAACTAATTCCTTCAGGGAAACAGTAGAAGTTGCAGTGACTATCCTCATTATACAAAAGAGGCTTTATTTTCCTGCCTAGTCTGTCAGTCCTCTCCTCTCTTGTCCTCTTGTTGCTTATGGCAATGCATAGGGAAACTGGCAGTACAGAATGTATCAACTTCCATATTCCTACTGCTGTACAGGTCTGAAGGGTTCGGGTTATGTACCATCATCTCTTAAAATGTTTTCCCATGTGCTAATTGCTTACCCAAACACTTGTATGTGTTTGGATAATATGTGTGGGTTGCTTTACCCATTTTTCCTTTTGTTCTTATGCATATGATTACGACTCTCTTTGCTAGGAGTTTGTTACTATTGGTTCAGCTTTTGTCTGTTCCTTGCTCTCATTGTGGACTAATGATAGCATTATGGATTCTGTTCTGTTACAAGTTTCAGTGGTGAAAAAGGCAGAATGTTAAAGTGGCAACATTAGGAATAATAAAATAGTCTGAAGCAGTTCTGCAACTCCTGTAGGAGAACATACTCTGTGGTCTTTTATAGAATGTTTTGTACTCTGTTTTTCTGGAGAAAACAATTTTTTCAGTGAATATTATGTGTTGATCAAAAGGGAAAGTCCTATGGGCTTCTTTGAAATCTGCTTCTGGGATAGGCTGTGAGCAGTACTCCTACCTTTCTGCAGTGGATCTGGACGACCTATTAGGGTAGACGTCGCGCTTGCCTTGGCCAAGAGAGCAGGCAGGGTCGGGATGTGAGAGCAACAGCCGGAGTCGAAACAGTTCCCAGTTCTCTCCGGGTGTCGGTACGTTTCTAATTGACAACGTTTTTGCGGTCACTAGATGGCAGTCTATCCTCCGAGATACAAAGGGCCATCAAAGTACATCCGAAGTTGAAGATTCCTACGATTTGGATCACTCCAGTCAGTATTAAATCACTTATATTGTTGATGAAACAAAAATTTATATCGGAGATGAAATGCATTGTTTGCGCTGAAGAGCGAGTTCTGCTGCTGTGGAGCACAGACTGTGCTGCTGGATTTCTCCCTTGCTCCCATCCTAAGTTTTTAATTTGATTTTTTTGTTTGTTTATTTGTTTGGTTTGGTTTCTTTTTGGTTTGTTTTGGTTTTTTTTAGAGGGGAAGGACGAGGGGGAGTAACAGTAGGAAATGAAAGAAAAGTTGTGAATAAATATGAGATTTTATTTGCGCCTTCATAGATTGCTAAACCAAGGAGAATAAGATATGAAGTTTATTGCCAAAAAATGTTGCTCTGCTTGTATGGTAATTTTCAAAAGAAAAACTTTTAAGCATTCCACTTCAATAATTACGTGCACTTAATTTTTTTATGAAATAATAATTTAAAAAAGCAAAATATTTGCAAAAAAAGGTTTACTGCTCTGCATTTACTATTTCCTTAATAGCCTCCAGATTGCAGTGCCTGTGCTATTGTTTTATTTAATAAAAAGACCTTTCAAAAAAGCCCAAAGTCAAACAAAAAAAAAAAAAACCCAAACCAAAAAAACCCTTCAATTTGAATATTTCTCTTGTAAAAAATGGTTGCAAAACCTGTTAAAATACTCTATTCATTTAATATTCTTTATCAGAGTGCTACCCAAAAGATCTTGAAATGTTTTTTTTTTTTTTAATTATATATGTGATGTTTTCAGAAAAAAAAAAGTACGTCTGCTGCTTGAAAAGTATTAGTAAAGGATATTTAGAAGAACATAGTTGTATGGGTTTACCTTTCTTTTTTTTTTTTCTTTATTTCCTTAAAAATGCTCTAGAGTAATTTTTAGAAATTTAACAATCAAAGAGATTTGATGTATCCTACCTCATTTAACCATTCACTGCATGCTGGATTTTTTTTTCTCAACAGCATGTCAATATTCCATCGATATCATCATTAGGAATTTTAACAATCAAGCGGATTTGCCGTGTATGCTTATCATGATTAGCAAGCCTGTGCTGCATATTTCTATTAACAGCATGTCAATATCATCATTAGTAAATCAGCAAATAGATCTGTATAGCAAGCATATGCTAAGCATCATAATATTTAGAATCCAAAAGGCTTTGTTTAGCATAAATCTATTTCTGCTTCAGTTTATTTCTGCTTCTTATCAGAAGGTCTATCTTGATAGCATCTTTTATTGTAAAACCTTTAAAATAGTGTTTCTGTAAACATACTATAATGTAAACCTTTACCAGAAACTCCAGTAATAGTGCATTAGGATTCACAGAGGTATCATTAAAGTGTTTATGAAAGATTGATGGTACACTGTGCCTTTAACTTTCCAACAAAAGCTTTGATTTTTGAGGTTAACTTTAGTACTGCATATATGCAGTTATTTATCACTTGCTTCTGCTTACCTTTTAACTGTGTAAAAGACTTTAAGATACTTTCCCTGTATATGTTATTAACTTGTGGTTTAAAGTCTACTATTTAAAAAAAACCCACCAAAACAACAAAACCAAACAAAAACCCAAACCCAGAGTTTGCCAAGAGCTAATTCTATATAGATCTAATAAACTAAATTAGAAATAAGTGTGCAGCCTAAAACTAATGTTCTAATGTGATAAAAACGTAGTAGCAATAAGCTCTAATTTTGTGCCATATGCTTGAGAATTAATGGCTTGCCCCTATCACTGTAAGATAGGAAGCAGTTAACTGTTCTCCCATGTGTATGTGCATATTTTGATGTGGATCGAGTACAGTGATTCATTCATGTAAGAAAAAATACTATAATGAGGAAATTCAGTTTTGGACGTTTGAAGTATGTAGAAATGTTGTCCGAGAAGAAAACGGAACCGATTACGTTAATAACAAACATTTTTTTCTATTAGCTTCCAAAAATTTTATTTGTAAAATTAAGGGAGAGACATTATGGTGCAAGTTCCTTTTATGACTTTTGTAAATAACAATTATTGCAGGGCAGGATTTTGGCCTTCTATCTTTATTACCTGTGAATCACCCATTTAGTTTTAAACTTGCCTTGAATACCTTAATATAGTAAGGAATGGCAGAGTCCTACTTTAAGGAGCCATTTGTTTTCGCAGTATAAATATAGCCTCTCAACCTTCTTAACCAATTATCTGTCTTTGTTTATGCTGTTTATGGCTTGTGGGGTAATGGCTCCAGCAGGGCTAATAGCACCCGTCTGGACATTGCAGGAGGAATATTCGCTTCTAGTGGGGATGGCTACTGCAGTCTTCCCAGCCTGTGTGAGGTCTCTGCTAGGGTCATGCTCCTGACATCTTGCAGTAGGTGAGGACAAGGACATAGCATATACTGTGTAAAGACAGATAGTTAACCTTGCCTAACATTTCACCTTGGCTACTGTTGTTTTTCATAGCTCCCTTTTCAGAGCTGATATAGTAGCTTTATGGGTGTGGAAGCATGATTTTTATCTTGGCATTGGTTTGAGGATAGTCGGGTTATCTGCAGAAAGCAGCCTGAACTCTTGATTCTCCTTATTTAAAACCAATGATCTCTGCAGCCTATCTTCCTTGAATATGTACTCCAGCAATTTTATGACATTGATTTATGTGAAAATAAATATTATACTGTTTATTTATTTATTTATTTATTTATTTGGGGCTGTAGTGACAGGACAAGGGGTAAAGGGTTAAAACTTAAACAGGGAAAGTTTAGATTGGATATGAAGAAGAAATTCTTTACTGTTAGGGTGGTGAGGCACTGGAATGGGTTGCCCAGGGGAGTTGTGAATGCTCCATCCCTGGCAGGGCTCAAGGCTGGGTTGGACAAAGCCTTGGATGACATGTTTTAGTGTGAGGTGTCCCTGCCCATGGCAAGGGGTTGGAACGAGATGATCTTAAGGTCCTTTCCAACCCTAACTATTCTATGATTCTATGATTTATTTACTTTATATTCACTGTTTGCTGTGTTAAATAAGTTATTTTCCTGTAGTCATGGTAATTGTATGTTCTGGGCTTGCTTCAGATGCATCTGTGCCTCATGGGAGCCAGTCACATGGCAGCTATACAGAGCTTTTGTTTTTATTTTTTTTCCATGTCATCAAACTGTGTCCTCTGTGCCTAAATCTGATGCAGGGGTCAGGAACTTTAGATTCAGTAATAGCAGAAAACAGGGCTAGATGAAGAAAAAGCCTTCTGGAGGCTTGCATGGGTAGTACAAGCACAAACAGAAACTGCTGACAGCCAAGCTTTCGTAACTGTCAGGTACTTTTGCTCAGCTGATGCAATAATAATTTGCACAGAACAATAAGCTGTATTGCTGTATATAATATTCTTTTTTCTAATGACTCATTATCCTAGGATGATGAGGTGATGAGTAGAATATAAGTGTATTAAAACATAATTGCTTTTCTATTCAAACAAAAGCATGCAGTGTATACATTGTGACAAATGCCTAATGAACAGGAGTGGAGCTTTTTTGTTCTGTTTCAGTTTATGGCAATGCTTGACATAACTGCCTATTTAAGATCTTAATTGCTTTTAATTTTAATAGTTACCTGATAGCTGCTTCTGGTTGGAGAATCATACACAAGAATATATCTTTTCACTGCAAGTGTGGGCTGTTTACAAACCGAGAATATTCACCTTGCATCACAGAAGTTGACAATTACATGATTAATTTTTGTGCAGCTAAATATTGTACCATTGTGTTTTATTTCAATCTATTGTACAGAAAAGGCAATAAAAGCCTTTGAAAATGTTCTTGAAAAAAAGTTACTTTAGAATATGTCTGCATATAGGGAATTTACCTTCAAAAATACCACAGTATTACTGTGGACTTGAATTAGAATCTGTAAGCAGCTATGTTTGGTTCACACTGCTAAAGTCCTAAACTTAAGTTGCTCAGGCTAATTATTCACTTCAGATGACATTGGTTCTGGGTAGTCACTTATATACGTATGTTTGAATGTGAAAGATGCTAAAGCAAAATTCCCTTCCTACACAAAAGTGTAACTTTACTGTTGCTGATCGGTATCACTGAACTATAACTTTGGACTGTTCGTTATCATCAGCTCAGCCAGAACCACCATAGTATGTGGTATCTTTACATAATTAAACTTTGTCTCTATCCTTGGTTTATTATCCAAACCACTGGATTCGTTTCCAAACCCCTCAGCACAATGGTTATGGAAAAAGGGCCTATGTGTCACAGCAACTGGTTAAATAGCTATATAATATGAACTACACCCTGTGCTTCTGTTAGTGGTGAAACTTGGCCCTGAAACAATGCTCAGACTTCTGATTTTTTGTCTTTGCTTGTCATCTCAATATCAAGTTAGCATCTGGGAAAACAGAATTTGTCCAGAGATCTATCTTGCTCATGTCCATGAGGTATCTGTAAACTACTTTCAATCCTTTAAGCCAAAGCTTTTGATGCCTGTCCCAAAAGCAGGTGTATTTTTCCCTGATGTTGTCTAGGTTCCTGGTGTACTATTTACGAGGGGCATGAGGAGTGGTTGGAGTCTTCCAGAATTCTGATTTTGATTGTACCTCCATCGGTATGGATGTATTGGAACAAGAAAAATGTCTTCACTGGACAGAGATATTGTTCCTTTTCTCCCATCATCCTTCTACCTGAGAATGAGTCTGCAAGAGTGTCATGGTTTAAGCCCAGCTGGTAACATGGAACCATTCAGTTGCTCACTCACTCCCCCAATTCTTCCTCCACCGGTCCTGGTGGGATGGGGAGGATAATCAAAAATATGTAACTTCCAGAGGTTAAGATTAGAACAGTCCAGTAACTAAGGTATAGCACAAATCACTACTGCTACCACCAATAATAATAATAATAATGATAGGAGAATAACAAGGGGAAAGAATATAGCTGCTCACCACCTGCCAACTGATATCCAGCTGGACCTAAGCAGTGATCTGGGCCTCCCAGGTAACTCCTCCCAGTTTATATAGTGAGCATGACATGCTATGGTATGGCATACCCCTTTTGCTAGTTTGGGTCAGGTGTCCTGTCTCTGCTTCCTTCCAGCTTCCCCTCCTCCCTGGCAGAGCATGAGACTGAGAAAGTCC